>OVBI01000486.1:2115-71841 GCA_900406495.1 Sisymbrium altissimum | reverse complement strand
TTAATATAAGAATATTTGATTTTTTGAACCAAATTATGAGTGGCATATTTTATAATTATTCTAGTAAATCAAGTCTATTTTTAAAATGACTCTAAAAATTCTTGTGGTAATGACACATCATGATGGTATTTATGTTAATAACACATGAATATAAGGTTATTTTTTAGAATGAATTCTCAAATAATATATAGGGGATGTGAAACAGGGAAGGAACAACCTGGACACGTCTATGTATGTATTATATGTATCAACTATGTTACATACATGCAACGTGTTTTCTAGTTTTACAGTATTACTTTTTTATTTCAAATATATAAATTATTGATATATATTTAAATACAATAATTTTTTTATGACTATATATGCTAAGTTCCCATTAGTACATCACAACAAGTATAGCGTGTAACATGTAAAATGGAGGCCTGAAACGAAACGGATGCAGTTAATTAATTTGTACTAAGTGAACGAAACGTAGCGCTATAAGTATTAAACTTTTTGAATGTTCAAAACAGTATCTTTGGAGACTTTTGTCAATAATCGTTAAAACTAATATCCACATTTTCAAAAATAAATTGTTTTAGACATAGAAGTTCAAAGTCACTTGCTAACGTTATCCCTCTAAAATAGGGCCATTCAGATCGAACAACAATTTCTAAATAACCTGTTCTATTTCATCATTTCTAGATAACGTCAAAAGTTTCATCTCAGAAATATTCAATTCAAGAAGGATGGTCCTTTCTATAATTTCTCTAATTAATTAGTGTCCGTAATTTTTAAGGTTTACGAAAGTTAGAGGATAATTGAGGAAATAATGAGTGGATCTCAATTAGCAGTTTAGCATCACATTCCACATACACACAAAAAACCCCTAATTCTTTTGCAAAGTCCTTGACTTTATATACACTGCAACATATTTTGTTTTTCCATAATTGTTAATCACACTTTGGTGTTATGTGTTCGTTTCCGGTGTACATCCTTCTGTCAATAATTTCTTTTTGTATATTTTTCACATTTTTGTGTTAATTTTCATAATTGATCATCTCTTGTTTTAGCTTGTCTTAAAACCTCAACGATATTGAGATGCCCCTTAATAATAATAATCTCTTGACCATTAGTTACCATCATCACATCAACTTTCTTTGTCTTCTTCTCATCCTCAACTTTTGTTTTCTTTGACTCTTAATTAAGGCTTTTGGTTTAACCTCTATTTTAGTCTTTCTTTCTATGGTGGAAACTTTGAACCTTCTTTTTCTCTTTTCTTTCGGTATTGGCTATTTGCAGATTATGTATTTATGTGTGTATAAACTTAATGTTATAGAGATTGGGGTGTTTGGTGAAGAATAAAACGCGTAGTCAATTAATTTTTGTGTGATACTTCATCTTCATAAGCTCACGGTCTCCTCATACATCAAATGTTGCATTTAAGTCTCTTTCTAGATAATTGATTTACAACCTAAAATTTCGAAAATTGGTCTGTAGTTTTTCCATGTGGCTATGTCCAAAACAAAAGGTGATATATGACACTTTCTACAGCATCAATCCCTTTGGTAAATTTGTATATCGATCTTCCTTGTACGTAGGAAGTTATTTAATGCGAATATGTTATATATAGTGGTCTTATCATCTATTATCAAACAACAAGAAAACCTTTATACAACTCTACTTTTTTACAATGATATTAAATAACCAGAAAAAAATAACAAACTAAAATCGCAGGCAAAACGCGGGTCAGTCACCAGAGTTTAAGGACCTCCAAATAGATTAAAATCTCCAAATAGTTTGAGGCGTCGTTGGCCTTCTTTAGTACCAATAACGTCCTGTAGAGAACACATGATAGAGTTTACTCTTGGATCTCCAAAATAAGTTAGGTTAAACGAAGGATCTGGAATACCCAATTCGGTTTAGATGAAACAAATTAATAAACTAATCTTAATTTTAACTAGAAGAGTCCGTAACCAAAATCGAGAAGAGTAACCATATATAACTGTGGCGAAAACAAAATAAACCTAACTTTACATTGAAAAGTGTTTATATTATAACCTAATTTAAAACCATATATAACCTTATCGAACCATTTTGCACAAAAAAACCTTATCGAACCAAATCATTCGGTTCCCATACCTCATCAACCAAAAAATAATAAAACCCATTAAAACCAAGCTCAAACTGGACTAAACACCTTCTAGCTAACAACAGAATGTACCTTGTTCTCGATCACAGCCCCATCCGGAATTTCGAGCTTTACCCCAGAGTTTGCCGTCACAGTTACCTTGCCCTACAAGAAACCGAGTGGAACCATTTTGAGTATATATTGCCAACACCACCTCGAGAAGTGATGGATGTGTTACATGTTTACTATAGACATATCTACTTGCACACATATAACCTTGAGAACAACAGAAGAGCCAAACCAGACATCACCAGACACCTTAAGGCTGTCAAGCTCAACAATACTAGGGATGGACTTGAACCGGCTCAGGAAGTTAGCCATCTGTTGGAAAAATGTACACTAAGTGAGTCTCAAGAGTTATGAGGCAGTATTTACAAAGACAAACGGAGCTTGTTAATAAATCTTTACCTTCTTGAACTCGCGTCCCAATTCAATTGATGGGTTCGAGGGATTTGTTCTAGCCTTTTTGCGGGTGACGAAGCCATCGACTAGGGTGTATATATCAGACTGGAATATATAACGGAATGCTATATCATTAGTGATCATTATTTTCAAAAGATGTTTCTTTTACTCTGTTTTACAGTTAAATATGGTAACAGTGTGTTTACCTGAACGAGCAGCACGTCTGAAGTTGCCTTCACTGGCAAGAAACGTGTACGAGGTACATTAACTCCAATAGCATTGTTAAAGAACTGTTTTGAGACGAAAAAATGCCAAAAAGGAGTTAAAAGAAGATTGCAGCTTACGTAACATTCTAGATTTAGAAACATTCATATCACCCTTATTGCAGAACCAGCTGTAGTTTCCAGTTGAAAAACTTTGACTCCGTCGACTTTCTGAATAAAGTTTTCAGTCATTTTACGGTTAGATTATTATGAAGATTTCAAAAACCAAAAACGATGCAAGATTAATAGGCGCGCAGGCACCTTTGGGATTGAAGTGATCTCCATTTGAAGCGCATCTCTTTCCACAAGCCTTTTCATGGCCTTTAAGCTAACCCATCTGTAAACTTACACAGTTAGTTTCCACACATAAAACTTTCAGCTGTTGACATTTTAGGGGCATGATTTACTTACAGGTTGTTTGTGTTAAATGTCTTGAACTTCTTAATTGATTTGAACTCATTTACCTATCACAAGGATCAATTCACGAAAGCAACGTGGCTTTTTTAGAATAGCCGATACTAGCTAGTGGACAATTCACGAAAGCTGAAAGATGGCATAAACTAAACTCTACGGTTTCATATTCTAACTTTTCTTCAATAGATTAATTTGGTATTTATTATTTCCTTCCATAAGAACAATTTAAAGGAGTGAGAAAAGCGGAAGGGCTTTGAAGAGCTTCTAAGGTATTATTCTGCTGTATATAAAGCTCCTTCCCCAAAGCACCTCTGGTACACGAGAGTTTCCAACGTTCTCTAAGAAAATGAAATCCAAATGGTAACAGGAAGGAAAAAAAGGAGTATGGACTTACATGTTCATCAGGAACCTGAGCTATCTCCAAAAGCTGGGATAAACCAGAAAAGTCAATTTTAGAGGTATATATATTAGGATTCTGGTAGACATACGAGTTGATATGCTTCCTTTTTGTGTTTTTTTTGTTTGTTACCATAATATAGTAGGTAGAAACCAAATCAAATTAGCAGTTTTACAAATAACCAAGCATCAGAAAAGATATATACATCTAAACAAGAAATGACACAAGTCACACAACTAAGAACTTACTTGTAGTTTGCCTTCATAAGAAATGAGACTTCCTCCCTTTACATCGCCTACGGTTTTGGGTGTAACCTCCATGCAGTACTCGTTCTTGTTCTGGATTAAGTGGTTCAAGATTTCTGAAGAAATTAGACCAAGGGAGGAGGCAAGCAAGACAGTTAGTCTGTTTTCATGGACATTTTTTTTTCTTTCTGATTAGCAGTGTTAAACATACTTAAGTCAACGATAGCTCCCAAGTTGGCTGAATTGGCAATGAACACATATTCCTTACCCTGCGAGAAAAAACCAAATTTTAAGAAACATGGACATCAAGGTTAAATGCTAATGACAACTGTAGTTGGCTGCATCAAATAAAGTTGCCTGTAATATGAGAGCATCAAGCTTTCCACAGTCCATGAGGGATTGGAATACATCACCATGACCAGAGACATACCTTCAAACAGATAAGTGTTTAGTACGAGGTGATTATAAACAGCATACATAGACAACCAAAAATAATTCTTTGAAATTTGTTAAAATTGTAGACATGTCATATTCTCTAATAGATCCCAGAATAACATATTCGGAAAACAGAATAACCTATTCGGAAAACAACAACTTGCTCTCTGCAATCATGGATTGGTCTGACAGAACACAAGGCATTGTAAATTCAATTATCATTTGTGCATGGTGCTACATCACATAGGGAGAAAAGACCAATTCTAACTTGCATAAGAAGAACTTAATGTGACTTAATATGAACAAGGACAATAACCACCTAGCAGCAACAAGGTTTAAGGACTCATGAGTCCGCCTATTCCATATTCCTGTTGAGTATTTAAAGTGCAGAATGACAAGTTTTGAATAATTTTGCTTGAACAAAGAAAAATGTAAAATGTCAAAGCCAGTGGCTAGTACTCGTTTCTGATTCTAATAGTATAACAAAATTAAATTATACCAGCCATCCTTGTCGGTCTTTCCCTTGCTGGGCCATGGCACAAACTCATCTTCAACAATACGTGGATATTGATTCTAGAAAATTCAAGTAAAACATTAGTATAAGTTATTGCAGCTCTGATGTCAAATTTTTTCACACAAATGATTTTTTTTTTTTTTCTCACACAGCACAAAGCACAAACCTGTTTAAAAGTGTGAATTTCAACATTTGAGTCACAATACTTTTCCACAATCTGAAAATGCCAAAAAAAAAAAAGTCCGCTGAGAGGATATATAACATAAATCTTAGAACTGATAGAGATGTGATTCACTGTGAAAAAACATTACCTTTTGTGTATCGGCATGTGTGTTAAACGAGTTCATGAGAATGAATGGAACATTGCAGCCATAATTGTTGTTGAGATTCTGTAGAGTAAGCAATATATTAGGATTAGGAAACATTAATGAGGTAGTAGGGTAAAGTAACAAAGAAAACGACAAACCTCAATATGAATAACAATCAGATCAAGAAATGTCAAACCATCCCGAACTTCAATAACCGACCTGAACAGAAAAAGCAAGATATAATTGAATGAAAACTATATGACTGCTATGCCAAAAGTTCACACGAGGAATTAGTTACTTCTAAATTCAATAAAACTAAATAATATAGTGGAACAAGATACAAGACAAACAGAGAGAGAGAGAGTCCAGAAACCAACATTGAACGTGTAATCTCAAAGTGACTGGTGCAACTAGGCAAGTGAAAGAAAGAAGAAAAAGGCTTACTTAGGGCCGGTGCATCCCATTGTTATCCCAAGACCTCCATTAAGCTTTAACACAACAAGCTTGTCCAACATGTTCTTGGTCTCAGAAACATCTAAAACAAAACAAAACACAAAAAGCACCTTTGTATTTAATCACAGACCGCAAGCATATACACAAAAGAAATAAAAATGTTCATAATACCGTCGGAGATGGTGGCCATTTTCTCGTAAGGAATAACTTTTTCATCGGTAGGCGTTTGGATCTTACTCCAATCAATGTATTGCCCCTTATTGCTTCAAATTCATCTGAACTTAATTAGTCAACTGTTAAGTAAATGACGGTAAAGAGAAAGGCCAACCTCAGGTAGCGTTTAACGAGGTTAATGAACTCCAACTTCTCAGTGTTACTGAAACAAAACACTCGATATAATCACGAAAACTGAAGCCATAAAGATCCCCACAACACAAAATCTTCTCACAGACCTAAAAAACCGAACCTTATCTGTTCAAGGTCATCCACAGCAGACATGAGTTGAGCTAGATTCTCGGTTGTGGCTGCCATTGTCGATTGAAGCTTCCGATCTCCAAAAAAAAAAGACAAAGTGATGATAGTAAAAGAAAGAAATTTGGTATTAAGGCAGAAAAATCGTAGCAATTTATGATTTCAAATGGTTAGTCAAAACACAAAACAAAAGGGGGAAAAACTCAACGTAAGGGTTTAACCGCTGAAGTGTTCGAATGTAATATCTCTTAATTATCCATTTACTATGTCATTTTTCTAAATAAATGGAGATATTATTACATTGTAAGATTTCCACTAGACATGTCAGACAATATGTTGACGACACCACCTTAGCCGATTCTCCCAATTGGTTTTCCTAAATTAGACTTAAAATCATTTGAAATAATAAATCTGTAAGGAAAATAATATGACAGTTTTTTAATCAAATCAGCAATAATATTATTTGAAGACATAATTTTTTTTTTCCCGTTTAATTACAATTTAGTTTTTGTTTGTATTAACACTGGTCAATGAGCGGCAGACACTACTAGCTAACTGTGTATTGTGTAATAAAGGAATTAAGCAGTAAGGTTGTTGGTAGTTGGATTTTGTGTGGGAAGTTTTCCACAATCAATAAGAGTATCATGCTTATCCCAAAAATATCTAACCATTTATTAGTAAAATAACCATATGAAATAGTATTATATTTTCCAACTAATCAGCCAGCTGTATACACATTTTAAATTTCTTTCAAGTTTGACATTTGGTATATAAAATAATATATACCATATATATATATATGTGTAGGGGTTGGTTACCATGTAGATCTCATCAAGAAGAAGACGTGCATGATATAATGATAACAGTGCGTAAGAACAATACGGAGTATATGATTTTCCAGGCACTTATTATATTTAGGTGACATGTAACTATTCGTGCCCCCACGACTTCACAAGTTCAGATGATAAATGATAGAAAATATACGTTGCAACTTGCAACTTTCAACCAATTCCACTCATTATTTAACGAAAAGAAAATATATAAATGACAAAAGGGGACTAGAAAATTTCCTTCCTGTTTTCTATTCTTCTTTTTAATACAACATAAATATATATAAAGAATTAATTTAAGATATACATACACATGAGAACAAACTAATCTGCAACTTCTGCTTCCTTCCTTTTTTGTTTTTTTCTTTCTTTTTGGTATACACTTGTGCTTTCCAGATCTATTATTCATCACTCACCATGTCTGAACAAACGATGTTCTTTCACGATCATCCTTTAGTATATAAGAAAGTTGAGTCATATCCTTGCGGATTTTGCGATGAAAAAGGAGGCCTCTTCTATTATTGCAAGAATTGTCACTTCTGGAGGCACAAGAAATGCTGGGAGGAGTCAGCCCTCTACGAAAGCGGCCAGAGGCTACACCGGCACGACCATGGTGATCTTTCATGTGAAGAATTTAAGTCACATATTTGCTGTTTTTGCAATGAAAGCGTGGGCTTCGGCTATGACTGCAACGAGTGCTCCTTCTTCGTTCACAAGGAATGCATCAGCTCACTAAATGTCGACCTATCCATTTGCAAACACTCTCTTAAGATCTGCGTGCTCGGTTCACTCAACTATTCAGATGGGCAATGCCATTTTTGTAAGGAAAAACTTCTTGATGCCTATTTCTTTCATTGTTCGATTTGTAACATCAGCGTGGATAAGAAATGTATGGAATCCCCGCAACGACCCCGCACTCTTTATAACTCAAAAATCCACGAGCATGCGCTCACTCTCTTGCAGAGACTGGTTACCTTTACTTGTAACGGATGTGGTTTAAAAGGTGACCGTAATCCTTACGTTTGTCTTGAATGTGACTTTATGATGCACAAAGAGTGTGTTGATCTACCGCGGGTCATAAGCATCAACCGTCATGATCATCGCATCTCTTACACTTCTCATCTTGGCTATGGAGATTGGGAATGTGGAGTATGTCGCCAGAAGATTGATTGGGTCTATGGAGCTTTTACCTGCTCACGTTGTCGTACCTATGCTGTTCATTCAAAATGTGCCACCAGAAATGATGTGTGGGATGGAAAAGAACTAGAAGATGAGCCCGAAGAAGAAGAAGTGGAAGATCCATTCGAGGTAATTAATGAAACAGAAATCATTTATTTCAGTCATAAGGAACATCATCTAAAACTTCATGAGGATTATGTTACGGATCATGATAATATCCGTTGCATTTGTTGTGTCATTCCTATCAACGATACTCCATTTTACAAATGTGTGGAATGTGACTTCTACCTTCATAAAGAGTGTGCTAGTTTTCCTCTGAGAAAAGGACATTTTCTGCATAACCACAAACTTGCTCTACACGTTGCTTTTAGTAATGAAGATGGGTTCAAGTGTTCAGCTTGCGACCAATACTCCAACGGGTTCAGGTACAAGTGTCGCGAAACAAATCAATCACAAACCTGTTGTGATACTAAAGTTTTTGATGTGCGGTGTATTTCTATCTCTGAACCATTTCACCACGAACTGCATACACATCCCTTATACCACATCTCAACCAAAGAGGCAGTCTGTCGGGGTTGTGGTGGTAATTCATCTTACATGCTAACTTGTACGAGAAGTGACTATAATGTATGCATGAAATGTGCTACTTTGCCGAGAAGGATTAAAAACAGCCGCGATGATAGTTTCTTGTCATTATGCCAAGGAGCTGAAAACTCCAGCGGTGACCTATGGTGTGATATCTGTGAGGCAAAGACAGATCCAAAAGTATGGTACTACACTTGTGATGAGGGTCGATTATCTCTCCATGTTGACTGTGTGTTTGGAGATTTATTTTATATCAAGGCAGGAAACTTGGGCTACCAACGCCATACACTTCAAAACAATGGTGTTACACGACCTCTTTGTAGCATTTGTGAAGACCGTTGCAGATTTCCTTCTCTTCTTTTTATGTATGACAAGGGAGGATTTGCGAGATATGTGTGTTCATATGGTTGTGGTAAGAACTAAAGTTTCTAACCAAATTTGTAATCGTTTGATTTTTCTTAATCAATAAAGATGTGTTTTTATTGTCTGCAAAGAGGTTTGATTGAATCTACCTAAAATCGTGCTTTTATTAATAAATCCTCTCGACGGAAGAAACATATCATTTTTATTTACTCCAAATATGCTTATGACAAGGGTACTACTGCAACAATAGAAGTCAAGACTAAAATATACTTAATTAAATTGGGTCTTTAGTATATGCCATATTTTGTTTTAAGATTCGGAAAGCAACAATGCAAACACGAACTTTCTAACATAAAACAAAAACAATATGCAAATGTTTTACTTAGAGAATGTATATATGAGAGATTAATCCCAACATCAACATCAATATGAATGGGTCTATACAAACCCCAACCACCCATCCAAGTCCATCTTTATGATCTCACAACTACAAAACAATCATCAACCTCAACAGGACAGTTTCGACTTAACCAAAATAAATAATGGCACAAACAAATTACTTAAAAACAAACATCAATCAGAAAAGAAAAGGAAAAAACAATAGACCTACATAAAATAAAATAAACACAGTTTAAGCTCTAACTTACAGTTGAGAAGAGAACAAGTCACTTTAAGCTCGTTATGACCGTCTTTGTCCTCTTGCCACAACCATCTTGGACAAAACTTCTTCAAGATATTCACAGCGCTCTCTATGGTGTTCGATCCATATACATAACTGTCTTATCGCTTCTCTCTTCTCTTCTCCTAATCCCAGCAATGCTTCCTTCAACTTCTCCTTCTCCCTCTCCTCTTCTCTTACTTTACCTTCAAGCTTCTTCTCCATCTCTTCGTTATCTTTCTTCATCTCTTCCTTCTCCTTGTTCATCTCTCTCACACACTTCTTCGCCCTCAAAAGCATCTCTGTCGCTTCAACCACCGTTTCCTCATAGCCTTCGTGCTTCTTCTCAAGTGTTTCAGACAGGGTTTGGAACCGATTTAGAATTGTCGAATTCACTGTCTCTGTCATCTCTTTGATCATACCTCGATATGTTTTGTGGGTCATCGCGATTTTCTCCTCGAGCAATGCTTGTTCCTCTAAGTGCTTAGCTTCTATGCTCTTCAAATCTTCTTCTTTCTCCCTTAACACTTGTTCGGTTATTCTCAGTTTCTGGTTTGACAAACGCAGTTTAACCTCAATGTTATTCATTTTCTCCATCAAACTCTCCATCTCTTCTCCTTTCATATCTACTTGGTTACGTAGGCTCTCCATTGTCTCTTCGAGATCTGCAATCTTGGATTCCCTCGATGTTACATCTTTACCCGTCTCTTGCATTCTCCTCTCTGTCTCCTCTAGCTTCGACATGTACTCTTCCAACATCTCCCGAGCTTGTTTGTAGTCATCAGTTAGCTTCTTGATCGTTGCTTCTCGTTCTTCGAACAAACCACTGACCTGTTTGTGTTCTTGGCTCAGCGTATTGTACGCAGCTTCTTGCTCTAACAATGCTTTCTGCACATCGTTTATCTGATTCAGTAACGCTGCTTTCTCTTGCTTCTCTCTCTCAAGCTCTGCTTCGGTTTCGTTCTTTTGCGCCTGCAGACTGTTATTTTCTTCCAGTGTATTCTCATGATCTTTGGCCTTATTCGCCATCTCATTCACATACTCGGAAACTTCTTGAGACTTCTTCTCAAGCTCTCCTGCCAATCCATCTCTCTCTTTCTTCACATCTTCTAGCTTCTGATTCACATCGGCTACCGTCTCGCCAGCAGCTTCCACTTTCTGATTCAGTTCTGTGTTCTCAGCCGCTAACTTCTCAGCTTCAAGTTTCAAAGTCCCAAAGATCTCTTCTGATTCCTTCAACTTCTTTATCGTTTCTTGGTGCTCTGACTCTACAGCTTCCTTTTCTTCAACAGTTGTGGCTAACTTCCTTCTCAGGTCAGCAACTTCAAGATTTGCAGCTTCGATCTGTTTCTTTACCGACTCCATCATGTCATTCTCAACACGCCCGTTTCTCTTGCTCTTCTCATCCGAATCAGAGTCTGAGCTCGAAGAAGAAGAGGAGCTCTCGTTCTCTCCTTTCCCATGAACTTTTTTCCTGATCTCTCCCGTAAGATCATCGTACTGGTGATACAAGGACTCATACTCTTTGTAGAATTCCTTCACTAACTCTGCAACCACTACACTTTTGGATTCATCTTCCTCAATATCTCCACTCTCAACAATTTCCAAGATTCTCTTCACTTTCTCATCTATTTCTGCATTGTTGATAAAGAATATTGTTTTCATTTTAGCGCCTATAAACCAACAGACCTCCTCTTGATTTGATGAGATCTTAATGAACACAAAAACTCAAACAAACGAGTGTATAAAGAAGAACATTACCAGTTTTGGCTCCTTTGAGCAATTCACCATTATCAGGATGAAGATGAGGCTCAAAGAAAGATTTCAAGGAGTCTCTAATACTATGCTTTCTCATTTTTTCTTCTTCTTCTTCAGTCTCTCCAATCAATCAAAATGGCACTTCAAAAAAAGTTTGAGATTTGGAACTGAAAAGTCATCTCCAAGACATGTGGAACTCCATCAAGCACGATCTCTATTTTGCAAAATTTCACAGAGAAGAGACATGTGAGAAGAGAAACTCCACACTTGTTCAATACAAATGGAAATTTTTTTAAATGATAATAAATAAAAAAGATACCATCATTTTCATGTAAAGGAAAATATCAAACTAAACTTGGTAAACTAATTATTATTTTGGTCTGATAGTCAACTGGATGGTAATAGAAATGAAATAAACAAGTAGATGACTCAGTTGGGAGCATGATATGACCAAACAAAACAGATAAACTACAATATTTTTAAATTTTAGCAAGTACTATCTTACACTATTATAAGTTTGATTCGTTTAATTAAAAGACAGATGGATACATCCTCTGGTAATAAAAATGCAAAAATCATGCTTTGAGGTAAAATAAACAATAAAAAAGGTAACATATCCTAAAAAAATCCATGTAGATACTCAACACCAATGAAACATTCTCAAAATTAACCATATAACATTAGAATAGAGAGACATCCATGTGATATTTTTTACTGATTACAAACTTAAATATCCAAAATCAGCACTCTTATTTTTATTGCACAATTAGCTTAATAAAAATCTGATAATTTTTTAGCTAATTGCGGTATTAATACTCAATTACAGGAAAAAAAAATGTAGAAAGAAGTAATGGCAGCAGAAGGTGGAGCCATCACAGCAACTTTTGGGGAATGGGAACCAGAAAGCACACAGAATGATTAAAAAGACAGCTATGATTCATCTTTCTTTTTCTAAGTATGTTTCCATAATGATATCAAACAATAATAGAGACTACTAGAGAAAAAAACCTTTAACCAAGTAAAAAAAATGTTACTTAGCTTTTTGAAACGAAGAATTCGACTACATGAAAAAAAAAAGAGAGTTACTATGTTGATTCGGAGCAAGTAAACGGGAGTTTGGATAAAAACAAACATTCACAAAATGTTCATTTCTCAATAAGCTAAAATCACCAAAACCTCATAGAGAGCATATTCTTTGATTTTTAGCATATAGAAGCTATATAAAATTCACAGAATGAAAGATGAAAATAATTTAATCAGTTTCTTCCTTTTGTTCATAATCAGAAACTATAGAGCGACTTAACGTAGGCGTTACTAAAGCTATACCGATCTAAATCCTAATAACTAGGTGAAGCTAAGCATCTCTAAATCCCTCGTGATCGGAGATTTTTACCTGGACGTAAGGTAGATACGGTGAGTCGGTGACAGAGAAAAGAAAAAAGAAAAAGAATCAGAACTTCAGAAGAAATGAAGAAGAAAAAGCTGTCTTCGAATGATTTATTTACGCGTCAGACATAAATTCAATTCAAAGCCACGACTGAATTAGAAGAAGAGAGAGAGAGAGCAGAAAAAGTGGTTCAGGTTTTGACTTTGGACTTATTATCTCATAAAAGAAAAAAAAACACTCCTACTGAGAAAAAAATTCTTGAATTCCCACAAACACCCTTTACTTTACATTTAATTACGTTTTTTTGCCATTAACGTCCCTATTCCCCTCTCTCTTCACAGCTGGCATTCTTCACAATTTTAGTCAAATATATTATTAAGGTTTTTAATTTTGTGAGAGAACTGAGAACCACATGGCATTTCTTGATAAGTGGTTGGCGTGTTGATTAAGCAACTACATAATTTGATTCTAGATTGTGCTCTGTAAATAAGTTGTATATTTGTTAAGATTCCAAACATGATAACACTAGTGAATGTGATAGACTGTAACATCTAATAAACGTATTCTCCTAGCCCTATGTGTTTTAATATGTTTCTTTTTTACCCATTCATTTTTACCCACAATTTTTAAAAATGCTCTTTAGAACCCATCAATTTTCTCTTAACTCTATATTTAATATTTTTTATAGATGTAAAAGTTTAAAATAATTAACCTCAAATTTTATAAACTAATAAATGTTTGTATTTTGATTTTTCTATTTCACTGTTATGTGATTATTGTTTTATTATTTGGCCAAATACATAAGTTTTAAACTTTTTTGATAAATTTATTTATATTATATTTATTTTTTATTTTCTCATATTTTTCACCTGTTTTTTTTATTTAAATTCTTTTTAAAATTCTTTCGTATAACAAAGCTTGTACATTTTTATGTTTATTTTTTTTTATTATAAGCTTTTCACAATATTGATATTTCTGTGGATATTAAATGTGGTATAAAATGCAAACAAAAATTATTTATTTAAATTTATATTGAGGCTTATAGTTTTCAAATCATAATAGAGAATCTTGAAAACCGAGTTTTATTAAGATAAAAACTTTTCCGGCACTACTGCTATTGTTATCGTAACCTTAACTCTCTCCTATGGCTTGTGGTTTGATCTCTCTTTCTTTCCCTTCCTCTTTGGCAAAGACGCTGAGTCAAGGTTATGAAATGTTAGGGAAAAATAATCTAACTGACATTTTAGTGGTAACTTCAGATAAAGATTTTCACTATACATCATTATACAATGAAATAATTGTTGAGGATAAATATACCATATTGGCAGTCATAGATGTTGAGAAGAGATATGAAAAAGTGGCTGATGCATCCTGTGGGTACTGGATGTGGCACATGATGCAAATACAAGTGCTTTTTTCAAGCCCATGTAAAAGTCCATAGCTTTCAAATCGTAATAGGAAATCCAGAATTGTCATTGCTATTGTTATAATCATAACTTTTTTTTTTTTACCTTTTGGTTCTATTTCTTTTTCTTTATCTTTCTCTCATTTTTTCTCTTCCTTATAATTATGTTATGGGATGTAAAGAATGTGAATGGCTATCTTTGGATGGTGAAGTAGCAACTATTTTGCCTTCCCTCTCATTTCTACTAAGTTCCAGCACTTTTTCTTCTGTATCACTTTCTAAAATACATATAATACAATATCTGTAACAAAAAATAAGTTTCTAATTACGCAAATATATAATTTGAGCTGGATCAAAAACTAGAGAAATAAGCCACAAACCTATTGAGAGTACCGTCTTCAAAGTCATAAGGAATAGAAACAAACATGATCTCTCCACATGAAGGGAAATGTTTACTAAACGCTGGAAGCGAAGTGTCGTATCCCTTAACTAAAATTCTAATGTCAGTGCAATAATTTGCATATTATATCAACACAAGAACAACACATTTTTCTAAATTACAGATAACAAAATCTATTTAAGAAAATGATTTACCAGTTTCTTCAATCTCTCGTGGCAGCCAAATCACTACGGTTCAGTTCCATCCCCTAAGGGTTATACACAAGATTTAATCAGAACTTTTACCACTAAACATATTTTCCAAGAAACAGAGTTTAAAAAGTGAGTTAGTAAGAAGAAGAACAAAGAAAGAAGTCATAGGGAAAATAAGATTACTATGGATTCGTCCATGGAGATTTGGAGAGAGTGGAGGAATACAATACTAGTGTAGTGTGTATATTTAAGAACAAACGATTGGGTCTTGAATTAAAGGGAAAAAATGTAGAAAAAAACTAACTTCTTTTAATCACATGAATATACATTATCATACAATAATATAAACAATTTAAAATAATTACATCTAATAAATAAATAGTAATAGTAATAAAAATTTGTATATGTTTTATTATGGTCAAACAAGCATCCATATAAACGTTTTACAAAACTGCCAACACAATATGGATCCACGATCTTACAATAAACATTTCATATTTTGCAAGATGGGTAGATGATTAGATACAACAATTAAAACTATTTAAAAATAACCTTTTGAGAGAAGAAAAACAAAGTGAATCCAAAAGAGTTAAATTTCGTAAAATTAGATCTTAAGGCTTCAAGACTGATTTCTTGAGTTGATCGTATCGATCTCGTTGATAATCCACAAGAATACAGAGTTGTCTTATGGCTTCTCTTTTCTCTTCCCCTAAGCTCAACAATTCAACTTCTCGTCCCTTCACATTAATCTCAAGTTCTTTGATTCTCGCTTCAAATTTGGTTAACACTTTTGCCAAACTCAGTTTCTCTGTTCCTTCTTCCGCAAGCTTCTTCTCTAGCTTAGATAACTTCTCCTTCAACAAAGACTCTTGAGCTTCTCTGCATTCTAGCTTTGCGTCTAGGGTTTCTAACTCGCTCTTCTTCTCACGCATCCAAATCTTCGCTGTGTCAATCTCTTTTGCTAATCTAGCAACTCTGTTCGTGTGTTCCTCTGCTTCCTCTAGCTTCTCCGTCGATCTCGCATACCCTTTTTCCCAAACGTCTTTGATTTTCTTGAAATGGGCTTCGAAGAAGATCAAACTTTCTCTATTTTCTTTGTTTTCTTGAGCTATGTCTCGTGTTTTGATATAGTCATTCTTGCTCTCCAAGTGTATCTGTTCAGCTACATGAATCCTCCTGTACAGTATCCTGATATGGTCTTCTATCTTCATCCGGAAATCTTCAGCTAACTCTTCCATTTTCCTCTCTATGGCATTTGGATTCAGCTTCGAGTCTCGACTTGAACCAAATGACCAACGTTTTGATTGCTTCAGATCATCAGAAAACTTGTCAATGGTGTCTTTCTGTTCTTTGACAAGTCTTTGCTGATCCTTGATTTTCGCCGATAGCCTGCGATACAAAACAAATACTTAAAAAAAGTCTGACTATTCGTGAAGTTGATTACTATCTTGTGTTGTTTTACCTGCGAATAACATCATCTTGCTCCTTGACCAATTTCTTCTGATGAGAAAGTTCAGTGTCCAACTTCTTGCTCTTATCTTCAATTTCATCGGTATTCTTGATCTCTCTCTCCATCTTTGATGAATCAAGCTCTGCGATTCTTGCATGCAGCTTCTGATTTTCTTCTCTAAGATGGTCAATCTCTTCATTCAACTTATTCCTCTGTTCCTCTGTTTCTTCTTTCAGGCTCTTCAGTTGCATCTCTGTCTCTGTAACTTGTTCGACTTTCTTCTCCAACTTTGATTCAAATTCATCCTTCTGGTTCTGCAGTGATTCAAGCTCATGTTTCAAACCATTTACCTGATCCGTCAAGCCGTTTACACGGTTTTTACTTGCAGCCAATTCAGCGTTCCGCGCACGAAGAAAACCAATCTCCTGCTCCAAATTTCTCAATTGGGACTTCAACTCTTCTATCCTCGATGTTAAACCTAACTCACTATTCCCAAACTTGCTCACAAGTGTTGATATCTCATCTCCTTTCTCTTTCAAAACCAGTTCCAAACCGGATATCTGTGATCTAAGCCCTTTGTTCTTTTCTCCTAGTTGCTTGCTTTCGCTAGCTTTCATCGCAATCTCTTCTTCTAAAGCACCCTTTCGATCACACTCGGCTTTCGCGTCTCCAAGCTCTCGTTCTAGCTCCTTCACGCGTGAAGTCAGTTCCCTTTCTTTCTCTTCAGCCTCGTTCTTCAATGCTTCAAGCTTGATTTTAAGTTCATCGATATCACTTCCTTGCTCAACAAGATTCTCTACTTCCTCTGAAGAGTAATATTCCAGATCCGAACTCGATGAAGCAGTACGCGGTTGCCCTTTCCTTCTGGCACCACTTCTTGGATTCAAATCTTGTTGAGAATCACCTAATGTAGAATAAAGAGATTGAAACTGCTCTTGAAGATCGGTAGCAATCGCTAGAAGCTCTCTCTTTGAATCCTTTGGAATCCTGTTCTTGTTTTGGAGGAATTTTATAAGTTTTGACACTTTCTTCTCCACTTCTGCAGAGACAACAAGAGAACTAACGAAACCTTACATAAACAATTTTCAAAGAACTAAAATATCATTTCCCCTTGAGCATCAATTCAACACAAATCTTACCTGTTTTTGCTCGCTCCATTTCCAAGGAATGTGAAAGAAATTCTCACAATGCTTGTTCTTGTATCTGCATTTGAACGTGCAATAGAGCTTCTCGATCGGAACGAAAGCAGAAAGATCAAAAATCTCCCTAAAAATCACAAAGAAGAAAGCAAAAAAACTTATGGCATTGGTTGGAGCAATAACGTGTATATCAAGTTTTGTCTTGTAAAATCATAATACCCAATGTAGTACTAGTTTTGAATTACTTTTTCCCCAAGAAATACATGAATCAGTAATAAATGAATACGTCCATTAATTAGGAATGGAATTAGATAACAAATTGGTTCAAATCATTTTTTCGTAAATTTAAGGATCAAATCACAATGCATGAAGAGGCCAGCTTTTTCTGGGGACGTCGATTTCGATCAGAAAGGTATGACAAATAGAACAGACTGGATTCTACCTACCTCTACGTAACACCACTTTATCGGCAAAATCAAAATCTCTAATGCATTGACATTCTGACTTTTGCAAAAGAAGGTTAAGAGAATTACCAGGTAGATGTAAAAGTCAAATAGTCATTTCTCCGCAGCCCTGGGAAAACTGAAACCAAAATCTGATCTAATTCTGACTTCTTTTGAATTGGGAAGAGAGAATTTAGCAGAAAGAGAGAAATATTATTAGAGGTTGTGATAAGAATAAAAAAAGGGAAAAAAAAAGAAGAAGATAAATTGAATGGTTTATTTTTGACTCTCTATTTGCATAAACGGCCTTCTTTGTTTTTGTAAGAACTACGAGTATAAATAACCACCTTTTTCTCCTCGGCTTAATATATCTCGCCATATTTTGATAGGATCAAACTCGAGTTTCCTCGATTAATCTCAGATCGATCCGGTTAACAAATCTGTTAAGAAGTCATTAGCTCAAACTAACCATTGAAGTATCATTTTTCAGGGTCAGAACAATTACACTTACGTAGTCGTCTTTTACTCTAGTTTTATCAACATATACTCAAACCAAGCCATGATCTGTTCCCTCGCAGTTAAACCCAGCTAATGCCTGGCAGTTTACCTCCAGAGCTTTGCGTAATTCGATCTCGAAGCATCTCTACTTCATCCCATCTTCCATATCTTGCATACACATTAGAGAGCATAACGTTGTAAACACTTCTTCTTCTATCTTCCTCGTTCTCCGATATCTTCTCTGCTACAACTTCAGCCAAATGAGTATTCTCGTGAACTTCACAACATGACAATAATGCTCCCCAGATCCCTGAATCAATCGGTTTTGGCAATGACATTACAAACTCAAATGCTTCTTCCAGCTTTCCAGCCATTCCCATTAGCTTTACAATGTAAACATGATGCTCTGTTCTTGGCTCAACACCAAACTCGCTCTTCATTCTCATGAACATCTCTTGACCTTCGTTTAAAAGACCAGAATGGCAACAAGTACAAAGCAGAGCAGAGAAAGTGACCTCATCTGGTTTCAATCCCATCTCAAGCATCTCGCTGAACTTTTCAAACGCAGAGGAAGCAAAACCGTGCAAGCCAAGACCCAAAATAACAGAGTTGAAAGCAACGATGTTTTTCTCTGGACTTCCAGCAAAAAGACTCATCGCCGAATCAAGAAACCCACATTTTGAGTACATGTCTATAAGAGCACAGCAAACCTTTATGTCCAGTTTCAGTCCTAGACGAATAACATAACCGTGCACTTCTTGTCCGTACAGCGAGTTCGATAACTCAGCACAAGACCCTAACACAATCGCAACAAGAACAGAATCTGGCTTCTTACCACTCATTCTCAGCTCACTAAACAGATACAAAGCCTCCTTGTGGTTTCCACATTTCGAATAACCCGTTATCAAAGAAGAACACGCAACTAAATCAGGCTCAGAGATGCTACTGAACACACCGCAAGCAGAAGCAATGCACTTGCACCTCGAGTACATGCTCACCAAAGCAGAACCAACATAAGAATGAGAATCTAAATTCACTTTCAAACAAAAGCCATGAACAGACCGAGCAATGAGTAATAAACTAGGATCAATCACTCCAGTCATCAAAGCTACCATCGTATAACAATCAGGTGTGTTTCCTTGACCTAACATTAAGTTAAACATATTGATTCCTTTTTCCCAAGATCCACAGCTTCTATATCCAGAGAGCATAGCATTCCACAGAGGAACATCTGGCTCTGGTATTGAGAAAAACAACTTACTTGCTTCAAAAGCAAGGCCAGCTTTTGAATAAGCTTTAACAATGGCACTGCCACAGATTCGATCAAAACCAAAACCAGATACAATTGCATTCCCATGTATACACTTGAGTCCCTCTGTATCGAAACTCTCTGAAAAGCCACGAGCTAAGCACGCGTAGGTGAAGTTATCAGGTCTCGTGTCAGAACTCAGCATCTGAGAAAAAAGTGACAAAGCAGTACCAAGTTGAAGAGATTTAGCATAAGCTCGAATAACAGAGTTCCAGAGGAAAACGCTTCTCTCAGGAAATACGTCGAACAGTTTGCGTGCAGAGAGAAGATCATCGTTTAACGCATAGAGTCTGACAAGCTGCGTCGCGAAATACGGATCACGTGCGAGTTGGGACTTGGTAACGAAGCTCTGCAGCTTCTGGGTATTCAACTTGGTTTGAAATTTCCTCGACAACTCATTGATAATCAAACGTAATTGCGTGTGCGATGACATTACATATTTTAAAAGCTCTTTGTTTTTTTTAATATTTAACTTAAAGAAGAAGTTAACTTGCAGAAGAAGCTAGAAAATAAATAGGAGAGTAAAAAAAACATTTACACACACACAAGAAAAGTAATATAATAATAAAAGAATTGAAACTAAAAAATCTTGTCTGAAACTTTTGACTCAGTTTAAAGCTCTCTATGTTAGCTCAGAGTCTGAAGCTGGACCAGAGAGATGTCTGCGTCTTCCATGGCTCATAGGACTCAAAGGCAATCTTGTATCCTTCCTTGCTTTGCTGTTTCTTCCAAATGGACTTAGTGGCGATGACACTTTCGGTGTTGATCTTGGCTTTACAGGCGATGATCCTGAAGACCGTAAACCTGCAGCATATGTAAGAATTAGAAACCTTTTTGGTTGGTTCAACATCAGAGCTTTAGAACTGTTTGGTTGGGTAAAAATGTATCTAACCTGCGCTTGAATTTCTTCTTAGTTTCGCCATGTCGCTGCTTTTCTTTAAAGCTGACATCTTTTTCACGGGAGCTTCTGAGTATACTGATCTTGTATCTGACTCTGAGTACTCAGAAATTGCATCTAAGCACAATGACTTCGTATACATTGGCATCGTTGGTGGATCTTCAACCACGGAAACGCTTTCGGAAGCAGATTCACCTGTTTCCGAGTTCTCTTCTTTGTTCAAGTTTGGACTCATCTTCTCTTTCTCTGCGATCCTGTATGAGTAAAGCTGGAACGGTATTTGTGTCACCGAGTCCGCGTGACACCCTGACACTGACTCGAGTGAGAACTTTCTCAAGAATCTTGCTTCCAAGTCCCAACAGTCAACGAGTGGAGTTTGGATTTGAATGTGACCGTGGTCAGGATTCACAACTAGGAACTTCTTGATGTAGCGGAGTATCCGGCAAATGGAAGAGAATGTCGGACGCTGGCTCGGTTCTGTGTGCCAACACCGTTTGATTAGACTAACAAGGTATTTAGGAGAAGGGAATGGGAAGAGAGGTCTCCCTCCCATTCGAATGTTCTCAGCCATCTTGTCTCCTTGAAGATGACTATCTTCAAATGGTACTTTGCCGGTAATAAGCTCGAAACACACCATAGCAAAGCTATAAACATCAGCTTTATGCGTAAACTTGGATCTCGGAGTTGTACCTTTGAGATCTTGTTCCATCTCTGTTAGAACCTCAGGTGCATACCAAATCACAGGATCAGGAGTGGTTGGTCTAGAGGAGGCTCGTGTAAAGGACTGAGTTTTGACTGAGGTCAAACCGAAACCTGATACCTTGGCGTGGAAGTAACCTTCGGTGTGACTTCTCTCTTTCAAAAGGATATTCATTGGATTCAAGTCTCCATGGAAGATCTCGTTTGAGTGGAGATATTCCATCCCTCTCGCGATTTGAAGCATTATATCGATCACAACGGGAACAGAGAAGAGATATCTTCTTCTAGGTCCACAATTCTCCTTCATGTAGCTTTTCAAGTCCTTGTGCATTAACTCCATAACCAGAGAACATTCTTTCCTTTCTTCATCGTAGAATCCACAAAGGTATTGAAGTATATTCGAGTGACAAAGAGATAACAGAGAAGAGATCTCTGCGTTCAACGGCTCAAGATCTCCGAAGAAATGTCTCAACACGAAAGAGTCACCTAACCATTGAATCTCCTTGTACTGACCACCACCTCCTAGTCTCCGCCTCACTTGGTAATCTTTAGAACCAAGAAGTATCGAACTCGGGAAGAGCTTACCGTTAAACTGTTCCAGACCGGTTAGTTTCTTCAAAAGAAAGTCAGCCAAACGCTTCTCGGTCTTGCCAATCTCATCGCTCTTAGACTTTCTCTTCACTTGTAACGCCTCCACTAGGTTCCATCTGTCTTCTCTCCATGAATTCTCAAACCGGCTGCAAATATCCTTGGGAACAAGATACTGTTTCCCAAACCTCCATTGAAACAGCTTAGGATCATTCCACTCTCTATCATACTTTCTCGAGAAGACAACTCTCCTTCTCTCCATCTCAGAAGGGTCAAGACCAGAAATCTCTCCAGCTGTCTCGATGGCCTCGATCACAGCCGGAAAGTAACAGAACAAGTTGTGTATGTGAAACTCAACGCAATCTTTGTTCTGATGAAAGTTGATTACTTTGCCCCACCAATCTTTATTGGACATACAGTTTCGAACATACCTCTCGCCTTCTTTAAACACTCTGTAGAGCTCTCTCAAAGGCTGTTCAAGGGCTCTCCATTTGGTATGCTTCTCTTCGAGCTTCAAGTTTTGTCTGATCTCTTCGGCTACCGTGTTGAAACCTAAACTGAAAATCTCTAGCAACAAACAGCATTGTCTTTGGTTGATCAATATGTCGTCTTGTAATACCATAAGCGCGTTTAAGCTTCCAAGAACCTCGCCGATTTGCCTGAATTGCTCCATCACAGGCTTGTAATAGCAGGCAAATCTCTCTGAAAAACGAACACAACCGAGCTAGGTTTTGATCTGATCATAAGCAGAGGAAAATTCAATTACGTTTAATAATGTTACAGAGCATATGATTGATGGTATTGGTTACAATTCCTTAAAACAGAATCGAGAGAGAAACCTGAAATGATGAAGATCCTTGTTCGTCAAGGTTCGATGAATTATCTTTGGAATAATTGAAATCACATCGCTGAGTAATCGAATCTGACCAAAACATAAAAGATCTCAAACCTGACCAGCAAAATCTCAAAAATTAGGGCTCATTCCAGGAGAAAATAAGGAAATCAACAAGAAAACCTAGATCTATCTGGTTTGCTGCTTCTGAGTCCTTAGGAAAAATTTCTTCAAAGGTTCTCGCTGGCTCTCTGTAACGGTTTTGCAGAGAAAGTAGACAATAATTTTTTTTTTATTAATTGCAAAAGTGTAACGTTTTGGTCAGGTTTGATTTGGTTTGTGTGTTTGGCCGTTGTCCGAGCCATTTACGCAGTGTTCCCGCGACTTTCGTCGTAATTATTTATTAAATAAATAAATGTATATTCTTTAACAAAAAAAATCATTATTGCAATTAAGCAGTGCCAGTGTATGCGTATAAACGGCGTTGTTTTCATGTGTTTTGGATGTTTCTCAAACTCGTTTGCTTGCGTCTCTCCACAGATGGTACTTAAGTCATGCTAATGCTAATGCTATTATAAAACTGTTCTGTGTTCTGGCTAACCATGCATCCCAAAGCATCATCAGCCTTTTGACTTTGCCTACCTATTTATAGACATTGGGAGTTGATACCAGTCAAAAGAAACATACACATTCCAGGTTATGATTTTGTCCTTCTTTAGTATCTCAGATGACCTTTTTAGCTTTTTTTTTTCTTCTTATTAAAGAGGTGTTTGACCAAAGACCCCTATATATAATCTTAATGGCTTAGAACCTGCATTATACCCTCCATAAAATGAAACAATCAAATTCTGAAACATAACATTAAGAAAACAGGTAATTTATATAAGTTGAATGTAAATCATCTCAAACTTTAAACAACACACTGCAGTTTAGATATATATAGTAAGATTTGGGGATCATATATGACTTAATGTAAATTAATAAAAAACCTGCGAAATGAGAAATCTAAAGTGCATTATTACACAAGTTAAAAGATAGTCTAATCCGATGAGATAGACAAAGCAACAAGAAAATAGTTAATCCCTAACGTGTAGTTGCTGCACTTTCTCGCTCTTTCACCAGAGGGTAAAACATGTCATAGACAATACCTTTGCCGATCATGACCTGAGTCCATGCGTCCTGGGTTTGTTTGTCATAAAGAGAGCTCCAAATGACCATAATGTCAGATTCCATGGCATCCCTCGCAAAACCATTCGCCTCGGAAACAGCCTTGACGCAACTCAACTTGTCCCCTATCTTCTCCAGCGATTCTTCAATGCTAGACGTAAACTCTCGGCCATCTGAGTAGCTTCCTACTCCTTTGAGAATAGAAACAACAAGGTCCAGATCTACGACTCCAGCATTGAAATTGTCCCAAGTCGTACTGGTGAGTTCCCATTGGACTGAATTGTTGCCATCATTCTCATACACACCATTCTTCGGTCTGATATATTTGGAGTAGACATGATGCATAACACGAAGGAGCCTTTGTAACACGGGAGTAAGGCCATATTTGAGGTCTTTTATTGCATCTCTCCATAACTTGTTGCAGAAGAGTAACATACTACGAATGTCATCACTCAGCAAAAACATGGATTCAGCCATGCATAGGGAGAGCTCAACTCCTAGTCGCACAACCTCCTCTTTCAGCTCCTGCTTTGCAAAATTCTCCCTAGCAAAAATTGTCAAATATGAATGAAGACGACTCTTGGAATGTAACATGAGTGAGTGAACAAATTGAAGGGGCTAAGTGTATATATATTACTGACCTTAGAATGTTACAGGAACGTATGGTCAGTGAATGTATCTCTCTATGCCACACAACAGGCGGAGGTGATGTAGGCGACGAAGAACCCACAACAGGCTGAAACAGGTCGCGAAACATGCCAGGCGGAATCACGCTGGGTGTTGCTACTTGAGCTTCATCAAAGAGAGACTTCCAAGTGTCGGAAAAGGTAGACTCTAACGTCTCCGCGGCAAACCCATTAGCCTCTGAAAGATGCTTGGCGGAGCTCAGTTTATCATCTAGGTTGTTGAGCACTTGCTTGTATTTTGAAACAGCAGACGACAATAGACGATCATCAAAAGAGCAGTTTTGACTTTGGAGAAGCATGACCAGGCGATGCAGAACTATGAGTCCGTCAACGAAATCGTTCCAAGTGGTCTTGATCAATTCAAACTGGACCGAGTTACCACCATAGAGATACACTCCGTTTTTGGGTTGGATATGCTCTGAGTAGACATGGTGAACAAGACGAAGCAGCCTTTCATGCACTGGACCCGGTATTGGAAGTTTACATAACTTTAAGCACCAGGACAACGTAGTGCGAAGGTCATCACAGAGCAAGTACATGGATTCAGCGACAGAGAGCGAGAGCTTAACACCTAGTCGTACAACCTCCTCTTTCACCTCCTTCTTCCTAGAGAACTCCCCTGTCGCGTACGGGTAATGTCTGAACGAGCCCTCCAACGGACGTTGACGGATAACACGGGAGGTCGAGTTTGACGCCATATCACCTATAAATTTATAAAAGACCAAGTCAGAATTACAATTAAGTATCAAAATTACGATTCTATCAATCGAACAACCCTAACCCTAACCCTAACCCTAACCCTAAATCCTAATTAACCATCCAAACAAAAAGGCATCAATTCGTAAATATCACAAATTTCTACAACAGAAAACACTCTTCCCAATTGATTTAATCAGTGGGGAAAAAAAAAAAAAAAAAAAATTCCAAGCAACACACCAAAATCTCCCAAGATGATCGAAGAATAAAAATTAGGGCAATCAACGAACAGCCTTTATCTAATACATGTTGGGCTTCCTTTGCCTTTAAGGCATCCACATGTTTTCAGCCCGTTTAGTTATTGTTGGGCCTCCCACATCTTGATACCGAGCGCAAGTTAGCAACACGACTTTTATTCTGTTAACTTGCGCCGGTCATTGCCCTTTTTATTTACTTGATTTCCCTTTAGGTTCGTTTGTTCCATTTTCAACTTGCCATGATGTTAAAAACAAAGATGTTAAAGTTTAGTTAATATATTTATATTCTTCGATCATATGGTGTGATAGGTTAAGATTGATGATTTATGATTTTTAGTTTTCTATAAATTATTTCGTCAAAACATATAAAATATTTGAAAGTATTGTATAACAGGTTTAAAACATAAATTTGTCTATTTTGATGATGAAAACATTAGAATAAATGTCAAACAATTGAAAATATGTTAAAAAAAATAGGCTAACCCATTTTATTATTATGCGAGTCTTAAAATTTTATATTTTATAAAGTAAAAAACATACAAAAATAAACAAAATACTAATATATTATATAAAATAAAATATTACAATATGTAATATATTAAAAATATAAATATTGATAATTTTCTTTTGGTGTAGTCATATTATGTAATCATCTTAAATATACGAAATTAACACAAATTATATAATACCATAACTATATCAAAATAAAATTATCAACACATCTTAAATTTAAATTTTTACAAAATGAAAAACATAACTGAAAAACGAATTAAAACATTTCAAACAAATTAAAATATTTCAAACAAATTAATATCTTTTTAAAAACATCTTTCTTTTCTGATTAAATTAAAATTTAAGTAAAAAGTAATCCTGTGCTTTGAAAATGAAAATAAAAATCTAGTAATTTTCTGTTGTTACATGAAAATCTCATCTCATGTTTTCTTTTTCTTTTCTTTTTTTTTTTTCATTATTTTTCATTATTTTTCTCAATCAGAACCTGTGTTCTTAGGCCCATACGTAATACGGGCCCTTTATGAGGCTCTTTGTTTAATAAAAGATATCGTTTTCCAGGAAATTTACCGGTACGACCGAGGGAAGCTTCATCTCATATCTCTCACGGCAGTCTCGTTGACTTTTGAGGTCAATGGTCTTTGATTATCTTTCGACCTTAACCGTTTTGCTACAACAAATTCTAGTTCTGTGAATTATATTAGACGGTTTGATGGATACCATTGCTGGCTTCGGCGATTCCTATGATCTCAGCAGCACTAGCTTCTTCGCCTCCGCACCCGCACCTACCGATATCACCACCGACTCATCTTTCATTTCTCCGTCCGAAACTCTCCCCGGACCTGCTGTCTCCGCGCTAAGACTTCTCTCCACCAGCCTCGACTCCTTGTTTGACTCCCCGGAAGCTTTCTACAGCGACGGTAAGCTCGTTCTCTCCGACGGCCGTGAAGTTTCCTTCCACCGTTGTCTTCTTGCCGCCAGAAGTCCTTTTTTCAAGAACGCTTTAGCCAAAGCCGCCGAGAAGAAGGAGGAAGATAAGCATTCCACAAAGCTCGAGCTGAAGGAGATGGCAAAGGACTACCAAGTCGGTTTCGACTCTGTGGTTGCTGTCTTGTCTTACGTGTACAGCGGCAGAGTGAAGCCGCCGCCTAAAGGAGTTTCCGAATGCGCAGACGACCATTGCTGCCACGTGGCTTGCCGGCCAGCTGTTGATTTCATGGTGGAGGTTCTCTACTTAGCTTTCGTCTTCGAGATTCCTGAACTAGTCACTCTCTATCAGGTAAACAAACACACAAACAAACACCATTTATACTAGCTTGAGTCAGAGTTTTCAAAACTCTCTTCTTTTTGAATTTTTTCAGAGGCATTTAATGGATGTTGTAGACAAAGTTGTGATAGAAGAGGACATATTGGTTATATTCAAACTTGCTTACATCTGCGGTAAATCGTGCAAGAAGCTAATGGATAGATGCAGAGACATTGTTGTCCAGTCTCATATCGATTGCGTTAGTCTCAACAAGTCCTTGCCGCAACACATTGTCAAAGAGATCATTAAGCTCCGTAAACAGCTCGGTTTTCAAGTACCTGAACCGGAGAGACATGTCTCTAATATATACAAGGCACTTGACTCGGATGATGTGGAGCTTGTCAAGATGCTTTTGACTGAGGGTCAAACTAATCTAGACGAGGCCTATGCTCTTCATTTCGCTGTTGCTTATTGTGATGTTAAGACCGCCAAGGATCTTTTAGACCTGGAGCTTGCAGATGTCAACCGTAGAAATCCAAGGGGTTACACCGCGCTTCATGTTGCTGCGGTGCGTAAGGAGCCGAAACTGATAGCATCTTTATTGACAAAAGGTGCAAGTGCGTCCGAAACATCTCTGGAAGGTAGAACCGCTCTCTTGATCGCCAAACAAGTCACTATGGCTGCTGAGTATAATAATGTTACGGAGCGATGCAAGCCTTCTCTCAAAGGCAGGCTATGCGTAGAGATACTAGAGCAAGCATGCAAAGGAGATCCATTTCTTGGAGATGTTTCTCCTTCTTTTACAATGGCTGGTCATGAACTGAAAATGAGGCTGCTCGATCTTGAAAACAGAGGTATCTCTCACTCCTTTATTCTGTTACTTTTTGCTCAAAACATATGATGCTGTGTGGTCTGTTGGGAAATGGAGTGAACTAATGATAACTATACTTTGTATCTACTGTTTAGTTGCACTGGCTCAGCGTCTATTTCCAATGGAAGCACAAGTTGCAATGGATATCGCCAAAGTGAAGGGGACATGCGAGTTCGTAGTGACTAGCCTCGAGCCTGACCGTCTCGCAGGTGCAAAGAGGACACCATCGGATCTAATGATAGCACCTTTTGAAATCCTAGAAGAGCATCAAAGAAGATTAAAAGCGCTTTCTAAAACCGGTATGGATTCTTACCCGTTTCATCTACTCCTTGTTGTACTTGTAAAGTTGTAATAGATCATTGAAATAAACCATGTCTGACATTGTCTCATTTGTTTTGTATCATCAGTGGAACTGGGGAAACGCTTCTTCCCACGCTGTTCGGCAATACTCGATCAGATAATGGACTGTGAGGACTTGACACAACTAGCTTGTGGAGAAGAAGACACTCCTGAGAAAAGATTACAAAAGAAGAAAAGGTATATGGAAATACAGGAGACTGTGAAGAAGGCCTTTAGTGAGGACAAGGAGGAATTTGGAAATTCGTCTCTCTCAGCTTCGTCTTCTTCCACATCGAAATCAATAGCTGGAAAGAGGTCTAATGGTAAACTCTCCCATAGGCGTCGTCGGTGAGACTCCTAGGGTAATTTTTTGTTGTACCATATATATTTCTCTGTTGTCATGGTTCTTATTGTTTATCGTTGGTGCATTATAGTTTTGTTGTTCATTTGCTCAAGCTGCAGGTGTGTAAAAAATAATTGATGTAACTAACCAGCGGTATACAGATTTGTGATATAGAAATGCTTATGTACACCAGTAATGACCAGTGATGGTGTTACAGAGTTTGCAAGAATCAAAGTGTGAAAAAATGATAAATGGCTTATGTTAGGCTATTGTTTATCAAAGGTGTAGGCATGATGAATGACTCCTAAGGAGCTTACGTTAAATCGTGTACACAAACAAGCAACTTGGCTGAATAAATCTTACAGGTTTACATTAAGTTAGCGCGGGGAACTTTATTTCCATGCTCCCTTGATGTGCATTTGTTATTTCACCCAAACACATCCTTCGTCTTACGAGTTACGAGTATATATATTTTCAACGGCCTCCACATTCTATCAGATCCATTCGTAATCTTCAGGTTGTAACGGGAAGCAGGTAGTTTGCTCCCTTCTCATGCCCACAAAGAGTGGTATTTTGGAGAGTCGCAGATAGCTCATTGCCTATTAAAGAAGTAGTCCTGACGGGAATCAAGTCAAGCAATGACAGCACCTTCACCATCAAGAAATCTGACGGATCTTACAAGTTTTCTTTCGGCAATGCTGACAAACCAACGGATATCGGTTAGGACCTGGTATATCGAGGTTGATATTGTCGAGCAACTCTAGCTTTGGCGTCTCTTTCTTCCCACTGTAAAACACGAACTACTCTACTCCTGTCTTCTTCTTTTCTTGTTCTTTGTCTTTTCATTCATGTAATGTTTCATTTCAAATCAAATAAACTTGTTGTTTTTTCTTGTTCTTTTGATGTAATGTTTGATAATAATAATATTTGGAGAATTTCGTGCAGATGCCACGAATATCAACAGCTGGAGAAACACCAAGTTTTGAGGAAGAGATCGAGACTCATTGGTCTCAACTCTCAACAGAGGCGATGAATATCACAAAGTAAGGCTTTAGCAAAACGAAGAAGAAGAAGAATACAATTGCTAAGTTTACAAACACTGGAATTATTGAGCAGAGACGTGAAACGTCAACTCAGGTGTCTCTGATGATCGACGCTGACAATAAGAGAGAAGAATGTTGATAACCATAGACGAGTACAGAAGAACCAAAGAAAACTACCATTTTATACGTTTTCCTATATAACTGAAATTCACATCAGTTACGTTCAAGGGCTCGCCAAAAATATATAACTAACGAACCGAATTGATCTTTTCACGTACAAAAGCAGTAACGCAATACATAACCTGAACCGGTTTAATCCTAAGGCAGTTTGTTAAAGTGGGCATGGAAGAATCCTAAGGAGCTTATGTTAAACCGTATATACACAAACAAAGTGCTTATTTGCACATTATACTTCCTCATCGTCGTCCTCTTCTGCAATCTTACTGAGCTCCTCTTGGATCATCGCCTTTATAGACTTCTTTCTTGGGGAGAGGTCGACATTGAACTTATTAGCTGTATAAAACAAGTTGAAATAATGCACGTTACAGAGAATAAACCATCGGTGAAAGAAAAAATAAACATTTGATCTTTAACTCATACTAAGTCGGTGGACGATGTCAATAATCGTGGCCTGTCGGACAATAACAAATCTTTTGTTATGACATTTATGAGTATAATTCCATAACACAGAAACTTTAGTGGTTCAAATACTCACCGTTCCAAAATTCACCCCTTTCAAGATATCAGGAATTGCATTTCTCAGCTCTTGGTCACTTGGAGGAGGCTTTTTGGTTTTGTCTTTCCCTTTTCCTTTTACTAGACAACACAAACATGGTCTCGTAAAAATAAAGACTCAAAAGGATAAAGATTGCCTGTCTCAATGAAAGCTATGTAAAAGCTCATGATGACGAAACCTGGTTTCTCTTTTGATGCAGAGTTTGACTGCTCCTTGGCAAGTTTCTCTTTTGATGCAGAGTTTGACTGCTCCTTCGCATGTTTCTCTTTTGATGCAGAGTTTGACTGCTCCTTCGCATGTTTCTCTTTTGATGAAGATTTTGACTGCTCCTTGGCAAGTTTCTCTTTTGATGCAGAGTTTGACTGCTCCTTCGCATGTTTCTCTTTTGATGAAGAGTTTGACTGCTCCTTCGCATGTTTCTCTTTTGATGCAGAGTTTGACTGCTCCTTGGCAGGTTTCTTTTTTGATGAAGATTTTGACGGCTCCTTGGCAGGTTTCTTCTTTGATGAAGATTTTGACTGCTCCTTGGTAGGTTTCTCTTTTGATGCAGAGTTTGACGGCTCCTTGGTAGGTTTCTCAGACTTCTTCCTCTTAGACAATGCCTTTGGACTTGTATCACTCTTCTTCCTTTTCCCTGAAGCGTATGAATGTTAACTTTTCTTTTCTTTTTAGGGAATCTTTGTTTATTATAGAAATGTAGGATTCAAATAATCAAACATTCTTTGCTTGTGGGTCACCAAAAGCTTAGCTATCTAACAGTATTGATTTTCACAAACAAAAAAGCAGCATCACTACCACATCTTTTTCTCAAACCGGCTTAATTCTTACTTCCGAAAAGTAAAAGATACTACACAACAACAACACCAATCAAGTAAGCAGTAATAATCCACGCAAAATCCTAATTCATGTAGTTAGGTTCAATGCAAATCAATCAATATAACTTTCAACTCATCTTCTGAATAGTGCGAGGAGTAGTTTTGCGTTTCGACTTACCTGATACGTGAGTTGGAGGTGGTGGCGGTGGAATGAAGGGAAGAAACAATGTTGGAACTTTAGAAGCTTCATGCCAAGCTGATACTTCCGGAACAGAATAGAAAGTAGCCGCATAAGTTTTGTTTAAACGTTCAAGAGTGAGACAGTCGTCTACATACTGCAAAGGGTTGACTTTGAGCTTCTCACAGACAGCTAGAGCGTGCAGACATGGAAACTTCTTCCTTTGAAACTTCCCACACGTGCAGGTGCATTCGCTCAACCGAACAGTCCATTCCTCATCGTTTTCTGAGGGATCTGAGACCTGAAACGCATTACTGTCTAACGGCATTACAACGTAAGTAACGGAAGCTGCCCTGAACTCTTCAAGCTTGTTCATGACAGGTTTGGTGTACACATCTCCTTGGTTAAGCCTACCACGGCTATCACATAGACTCAAGTGGAAAGATAATCTCAGCTCATCAAACAGAAGCAGTGTAGCCGCTGTCACTGGCAGATCAAGAGAGAGAAAGCCATCACAAACTGAAAACAAATTCTCTGTTTTGATATTTATGACTCCGCATCTCCGACCACCGTCATGAGCAAGAGCCCACTGATGTGGAGGCATTTGGTCTAACCATCTCCGAGCTTCTGGGTTAGCCTTTTTAATGGTCTTCATGAGGGAATCAAATTCATCCTGGTGCTTCGTGGAACCAGCTTGTTTCACAAGGCTCTTCAGACGGCAGTTTCGGAACACGCCATCGAATTGGGAGATAAGACGATCCAGACAGAACCTGTGATAAGCCCAGGGTTCTTGCCACAGAGACCCTGGTTCGTTGATAGCATCGAGTATGTCCGGGTGAGGACTGGATATCAGGCAAAGACCTTTCCTTTGCGTTACCTTCTCTCTGATGTTAGTGAGAAGCCAACGCCAAGTATCAGAGGAAACTTCTTTAGTAACCGCAAATGCAAGCGGGAAATAGTAATTGTCACCGTCAAGTCCCGCGGCAATCATCAACGTCATAGGGTACTTACCCTTTAACCTTTTGGTGTCCACTACGATCAGAGGTCTACAGTGTGCAAACCCTTCAATGGACTGTGGAAACGCCCAAAACACGCTACGGAAGTATGCAGATTCAGGATTTGGAAAACCATCGTATTGCCAGTCCAACACAAGCCCATTAGATGAGTGTAACGCTGCCATTAATTTGGGCAATAAGCTAAGACTTTGATCCCAGTCTCCATATATCTTTTTGATCGCTTTCTGTTTTGCTGCTAGCATCTGTGCAGTTCCAAGCTCGTAGCCAAAGTTTTCAAACCACCAACGATCCAACTCTGCGAGTGTTAATGTAGGTTGTACCATGATCAGACATTCGATCTCCTCTGCTGCAAATTCCACCTCGAACTTTTCTGGCTTAATGGGGCAACAAGTATGTGGACCACTACAACTGGTTATCTCAACAAGTCCGTGTTTTTCCATTCTAGAAGCACGAAGCCACCACTTGCATTTCCATCTTACACACTCAAAAGTAAACTCGTCCTTGTTGGTCTCTTGTACAACACACTTTTGCTGCCCTCTAATGGAGCACCAGTCCACCGCTTTCTTCAGCTCATCTCTATCTTTAAAACACAACCCTACACGCAATTCATGATCATCAACCCACAAGCTAGACAGAGACCTCGGTTCTGATGCACATGAACTGACACCTTCATTTACGGATGCCTCTAAGCCTGTCACTTCTCCAACTCCATCACCATGAGTGCTACCGTTTCCAAAGTCAGCATTTGCCTCATCTTCAATTGGCCCGTTATTGTTATCCACTCCCTGAACCTCTAACCCATTATCCCTCTCTAAATCAATAATTGAATGTCTCACATTCATCATATCCACATAATAATCACTATCTTCTTGTGGTTGTTGGGTTCTCTGTCTTTTCGAGGAGCTACCAAGATTTGCCAATGGAGAAGAACAAGCAGCAGGAGGATTAATAACATCAACAGAAGTTGGTTTAGCTTCCAAATACAACTCCACACTGTTTAAAGAAGGATGAATGCTTGGAAGCTCAAGCATAGTCTCTAAACTACGGTCGTCCACCACGTGAAGATGTACATACCTAAACAGATTGGGTGAAACAACTACAGGGAACCTACCGATTATTCCAAGCTTTGACCTTTGCTTATCAAATCCAGTTATGATGTAAAGCCCATCCAACAATCTTCCAAACTCAGTCTTTTTCTTGACACTGATCTTCTTAGGAGCTGATCCATCATAGTATACACCATCATGACCATACTTGATACAGCCATTCCAGTAACACAACACCAAAACGTCTTTTTCAGTCATGACCACAATAAACCTGCAAAGAAATTCAAAGTTAAAAATTCAAAATTTTGGGCCTAAATAGCTCAATTTCTAACTCTAAATATAGAAAACATAAAGAAAGGATGAAGCTTTTTAGTGGCAGAAGCAGATATAAGCCCATTAAAAAAAAACATAAGCCCTAAACAATGATACTGAAACCCTAAAAGTCTCCAAATCAAATGATAGCAGTAAGTAACAACAGAACTTAGTACTGTATCTCGGACCCAAGAAAGCAAAAATACAAAACAGAAGCAGACAAGTCAAGTAGGAAAGAACAAGACAAAGTAAAAACCCTAAAAGAAATGGTAACAATTCCTCCAAAGCTGCTGTTTTAGGTAAACCCTAAAAGAAATGACTATAGTTTGTTCCTAAAAGAACTCCTAGGAGGGGATATCAGCAACAGAAGCAGGTCAATTAAGCATGAAAAAAAAGAAAACCTTTAAACCAAAAAAAAAACAGTCATTGAAGATGTCTACACACCTTAGAAACCGGAGATTTTCGAGCTGGTGTCGCAAGGAAGCTTAGATTTTCAGAAAAGGAAGTAACTTCAGTTGTTTTAAGGAATCCACTTGCGAAGTTGTTAGGGAGAAAGACAGCCACTCTCACACTCTGTATCTCTTACTGTCCCCTTTCATTTGACAAATATGAAATAATTTACAGCTGTTTTTTTGAATAATTACGGAAAGTAAAAACTAAAAGGAAATTCAGAACGTAAAGTACCACTGGGCCGAGACACGAAAGGCCCATTTGGTGTTAGTTTAGTTTGGAAAACCGTGATCCAGACCACATTCGGTTAAAAGTTAAAATCAATTTCGGCAAAACCGAATCAAATGGTGGAAACGCTGAATAAATCTACGATTTCAGGAAGCCAGCCAAACCGGTTAACTAGAAAGGATACCCAAAAATCAAAATGTTTGTTAAAAAAGGGATGAAAGGAAACACAAGCAAGCTGCTTATTTGTTGAACATTACTACTCCCTCCTACCACTCTTCTTCCTCGTCTCCTTCCTCGTCTTCTTCCTCATCCTCTTCGTAGCACTCCTCTTCGTAGCCCTCATCTTCTTCGGTCTCGGCTGCATACTTCTCAAGCTCATATTTGATCATCACCGCTATAGATGACTTTCTTGGGGTGAGATCGATTCCAAACTTGTCAACTGTAAAAACAATGCATGTTACAAAGAAGAAACCATAGTTGAAGAGAAAAAAACATCTGATCTTAAGCTCATACCAAGTGGTTTAACGATGTCAGCGAACGAGGCCTGTCAGAAAATAACAAAGCTATATTGTTAGACATGTCTATCTTCTAAAAGTATAATTTCATAACACATAAATGACATGATGGTGTTCGAATCCTCACCATTTTAAAGTTCATCGCTTTCAAGATATCAAGAACTGCATTTCTCAGCTCTCCGTCACTAGGAGGCTCCTTGGTTCTGTCTTTCCCTTTCCCTTTACAAGATAACACAAACATGGTGTCAGACAATTCACCGAGAATATAATTAACAAAGTAATTACAAGGAATTTTCAAAGTAAAATGCGGGAAAAAATAAACACATGTCTTTGATTTTCCATGTATAAGGAAGCCTAAAGTAAAAATCAATAATATTTGTATCCCAACAAGAACAGTAAATCCTTGCATTGTACAGTATTCAAAGTTAAACATAAAAATCTCTGCTTTTCGTTTTCCAAGTATGAAGATCTCTAAAAAGAAACATAAACCATTCCTATCTCTAGATTAACAGAAGCTGAAAATATCAAGGTCAACAAAAACAAAAAAGAAACCTAAAAAGCAAAAACCAAAATTATGTCATCGAAGATGTCTACATACCTATTCTCTTCTTGGTCGTCGCAAGGAAGCTTGGATGTACAGAAATGGAAGAAATTTCAGTTGTATTAAGGATTTCTCCTGCGATGTGGTCACGGAGGCGTCTAGACAGTCACTCTAGGACTGTAAGACTGTAAAATTCTCTCTTCAATTGCCACAAAAATTATTATGTTAATATTCAAAAATTTATTACAGAACACAATAACGGAAAATAGGGTCAGAAAGAAGGGCAGTAACAAAGGACCAATGGGCCGAAAGGGCCTATTAATGTGTCTGTGAGAAAATTAAAGTCCAGTAATCATGATCCGGACAATTTTGTGGAATCGAATTTTCGAATGAAATCATCTCCGGTTCAAGTATAAACCGATTTTTTTCTTAAAAGGGCAGACCAAATGATTGGAATCTCCTATGATTTTAATAAATCCAGCCGGTGAAAACACTATCCGGGGTTAACATAAAATGTCAAAATCAAATATGGATAATGGACTGTACTGGTCACGAGAAGATGGTGTGTAATGGGTGGGCCCAGTTTGACGCCCAGGATCCACAAGATATTCCAGGCTCTAATCTATAATCAACGGCCGGATCTTCCCGAAGGAGGTCACCAGATTAGTGGGACCAATGAATCCCTGGCCGTTCGTTTCAAATTGGAACGCGATAAATATATATTCAGCGCGGGAAGTTGATTTGTTACTGACGTGGACAATTATAAAACGTTCCGGCTTTGCCACGTGGGCGCTCGGGACTCGATAGGAATTTGTAATCGATCTGACTCCTTTGACACATGACAACTTTTAAAAAAATGTTATATTTGGCTCTTGTCTCTCTCCAATAGGCCAAACACTAATTGATAATTTGATACAACATACAAATATCTTTCAATAGTGTGTAAAATCATCGCCAATGAGCATTTCAAATATATAGTAGTATGGTTTTTAAAGATATCGAAAGTTGTTTTTGAAATATTATTTATATGTTTGACCCAAAAAAAAGGAATTATTGTTTACATATGTATGGTTTTAGGTTTTTAATGATCGGAAAATGGACTATATCGAAGCATGAATCATTTAGGTCTATGGAGAGTGAGATAAAGAAAGACCTACGGAGAATTTGGTCCGTTAGATAATCAGATAAGTTATACACAAAAAACGAAAAAAAAGATTTGCAAGATAAAGAATGATGGACTAAAGGACCCATTGAATTTCTAGAAAATACATAAAGGCCAACAAACTGTCGACGAGCTTCTGTTTTTGGCTAAAGGACATCGGCTGCTTCTACTTGCTACGTATATAATAGTCTATAATTTAATCATCGACATGGTTATAGCATCATTTCTGAAATGACTTCTTAAAGTCAAATAAACATTTGCGTTTCAGTTTCGTTGAAAAACGTTGCTAAATAATACGACCAAATTTTATAATATTTTGTCTCTGTCTGACATTTATCTCATCACACATTCACACATCACACTCACACACATTCAAATATATCACACCACCAAAAAGTGGTTTTAGTTGCATTATTATGATGAATGCATATAATAAGCTACTGTAATACGTGGTACTTTGTAGTTTGTACGTTTAAAGATCCGACCCGAACAAATCATCGAAATCTTGAAAATGATCCGACACGAACAAATCACCAATATCATAAAAACGATCCGCCACGTGCCGGTTTGAGAAGCCGAACGATGAATGAAACCCGACAGGGAAGTAGTCCTCAACAGAAATCTCCGACAAACTAAGAATATCACCGAGAAAAACGGAATCAGTTGGCGGGAAAATGGTCCCCTGCGCCGTGGCAAAACAGTCGTCGCCTCCTGCCGGCGTGTTCGACAAGGACTCGGAGGAAGTCGGAGAATGAAGAACTGTAACCGGAGACTGGATGCTGGCGGCAACGCACGGTGTCTCCGGCGGAATAAAAGCGGTAGGAAAGTTAGTAACAGCGGCTAGACCGTGTAACTGTACGGCGGCGTGATCGTAAACCTTAGCAGCTTCCTCCGCCGTGTTAAACGTTCCGAGCCATCGCCGTACACGGCGGATAGGATCGCGTATCTCCGCCGCCCATTTACCCCATGGCCGTTGCCGAACTCCTCGGAACTTCTTCTTCGGATCCGACTTTACTCTTTCCTTCGAAACCGTATCGTGTTGGTGTTCAGTAGCAAAAGACGACGGCGTTTCGAAGGTTATCTCACGGACGTATTTCTTGACACGTCGTCGTTTGCTGGTCATGTTGTGGTTCTTTTCTTCTTCGTCGTCGTCGTCGCTGGATGATGAGTCAGTGGCGTATGGATCAGTGACGGAGATACGTAAGATTCTTGGAGTTTCTGCTTTGCGTTTTAAGGAATAAGTATGTTTAACGATTCTTCGATGTTCTGTCTGAGAAATCAAACATTTCTCCATTGTCTTTGTTTTTTCTTTTGTTGGAGTGAGATTTTCCCTCTCTCATTTAAATCGATCAAGATTAGTGACTGATAAGGAATTTATTATTTTCGGCAATTACTTTATTTATTAAAGGAAGAGTTTCTTTTTTTTCTTTCCTAGAAAAAGCAGAGCACACTTCCAAGAAAAAGAGACAAAAAAATTAAAGCAAAGCATGCTCGTTTTTTTTTTTTTTTCATCAAGCGAGATTTTCTCTGTAAGTTTTCCTAGGCGAGAAAAGATATTATTGAGATTTTAAATGAATGATAATTTTAAAATTCTTCTTCCAGCAAAGGAACACAAAAATAAAATAAAAAAATAAGTAGTGGAATAAAAAGCAGCATTTCTCTGCTTAGCCACCTTATGTCCTTATCCGTGCCATTGAAAAAACGGTTCAGAACAGGGTAAGCTCCGTCCGGTACCAAGACTAGCCGTAGCTTACACCACTCCTCCAACGATGGTTCAATTATCGTAGTCCTTCCACACATGTTTAGCATTGTTTCCAACCTTAGTTAACTGGTTATTTATTGTTTATATGAATAAAAATACAAATATGGAATCATTGATTCTTACATAGCTAATTACGTGTTGATCAAAAAGGACATTTGTCGCGTTGAATCCTAATGAAGGACATTTGATAATGGTGACTTCAAGCATTTCTGATTTTTGTTACTGTTATTCTTTTTGAAAGTGCAGTGTGCATGCCTATGTTGTGTTTGAAATAGAGCAATCTGCTGAAGCTTCTCTGGCACAAAACATGTCTCTAAATAATATAAGCAAAGCAATTTGCCGAAACTCTGACTTCGTTCTTCTTTTTGAAGTTTGAGGAATAACTAACTAGCTAAGATCTGACCAATCCATTTATTGGTTAACTTAAAGGAAGCTGCAAATCTCGTAATCAAGAAAGGATATTTGAAGCTTAAAGACAGGGAATTACTTATTTCTCGAGTCAAACCTGATGCAACACCATCAAAGGAAAGAACAATCCTTTTGAGGCCTACTCGCATTGATAATCTCTTTTCTTTATCACATTGTATAATCTTTTTCACAATTAATGATAGTGTTTCCTTGTTCATCTCTTCTATCATATCCTAGTTGTTATTTTTACGCCTCTTATTGAGATGTATATTGCTTGAATCAGTTTGCAGAAATGGAGACTGGTGATCATATTGGTTTGTACCCTTTGCATTGCTGCAAAAGTGCAAAACCATCTACCTAGTGAGTGATGTTTATCTCTGCCTGGCATATTTATCATTTTGAAAGAGTCAAGATGATTTAACGAGATGAATTAGGCCCAAAACTTGTAACAAATGGATTCGTTCAAGTTTGAACATTGTAATTGATGGCCCATTGGATTTGGTCAGTATAATATGTTTTTAAGGCCGTAGAAAGGAAAATCAATTTTATTTCAGTAGTCATTAGCCAAATGCATCCAATGGTAAATTGGTCTTTGGTTCCGACCGAGAGAACAAAGCCTGTTCTTTTACTTCAACTATATACGTTTTTCATACTTAAGATGTGATCACTTATCCTGCTACTATATATCTGCGTACGTGCTGTATTATACAGTAAGATTGTAAAGAACACATTTACGTCTTTGCTAATAGATTCAGTAAAATTGGGATGCCATGCCACACGCAGTTAGCGTTCCTTATTCTAGTGTGTTTAAACTATTGAATGTATATTATTTTAGACTTTTTAGTACTCCCATCAATCCATCATTAGTAAAATAAGGAAAGAAGATTCGTTTCTCTCCTCGTTAGTGCTTCACCACTGTCCTTGGTACAATAGTAATCATTAAGGTTTTAGTTCTTTTTAATCAAATTAATCCACCTTTTTTATCACACTTTTTGGTTGTTAAGCCCTCTTTAAGACTTTATAATTATCTAAGTTAAGGTATATATGATTATTAAAGAAAACTTTGACGAGCAGTTTATTACAACCAGTTGTAAGCTTTTGGTTTTAATAAATAAACGATTGTCAACTGTTCCTTCATTTTAATCTATAACCAACCATCTGTTTTAAAATATACTAAAGTTTTAATCATATTTTGACCATTTTCCAACAAGTAAGATGGTTCACTCTCAACTACAACCGAATCGCTTCCAAATATGCTTCCCGTGAAAATCAAGATAAATAACTAATGATCACACTAATCAACGCGTTTATTTACGCTGACACTTTTTTTTGTGGTCAACTTATTGTAATCTGTGTCAGTGTTTCCATGCAATTTCCTTGTTATAACAAGGCAGANTCCAAAAAAAAAAAAAAAAAAAATACAGTGTTTTAATTTTACATTTTTAGTTACTTATTAATTTTCTTTTGTTATAGTTACAAAGATAATATATCTTACTCAAATTATTATAAAAATAGATATATTTGTTTCTTGTTACTAGTTAAGATTGCAAATTGCTTTATTGAAGCTTATATTTTGTTTATTTTATATATACCCTTTTATCCTTATTTTTCTTCTTTTATTAATTATTTCACATCAATTTTGTTTATTCCTTTTCATTTTATTGTTCATCAGCCGGTCATTTTCCAAAAAGCTTAATATCTGTTGGTAAAAAATCGACGACAACGTACGTTACATTATTATTTTTTTGATAATCACATGCATGCCACGTTCTATTATTCTAAGCTCGGTCATTTTTAATAATACAACTCTTCAGTTTCGTGAAAGCGACAAGTTTAAAAATAAATTATTAGACTTTGACTCATACATTAAACGCTTGTCGTGATTTGTTAATTGTTACACCAAACGAGATCTGAAGTTGATGCTGTTAAAAGAAATATAACAGCTGAAAATTACACTATGTGCGTCAGTTTAGTTCACTATGTGCTTCAGTTTGGCTGTACTCAAAATTAATTTCCGCTACATCCGGTCTTCTCCGTTTTTTTTTTCCCAAGTATCCAAGTAATTACAGATAAATTATTAATGTCATCAATCAATAAAACAAATTTTGTCGGCAGAAAGTTGGAGTATGTGACACGTCATGCGGCATGACTCGTGAGTTAAAGAAGTATGGCCACAAAGCTCACATGACGCATTGACGCTTAGTTAACTCTTTCAACATCGATACAGATCACTCTAATCTGTCGGCTACACGTAAACGTCACCGTTTCGGTGTATCTCCTGCCTTTGTAACCTTAAATTTTTACCACTTGTCCCATATGCCAATATCTTATCCTTTCCATTTCGTATGTTGTAGTGTTTTTAGTACTATGCAACTTCCTTAATTTCCATGGTCACTTACCATATTGAAGTTTTGTTCTATGACAAGTATTTGGTAATACCAAAATCGACGGTCAGTTTTTTAAGGCAATGTCACTAAATGTATATTTTAATGCGAGATTCTAATGTGATTTTTCTCTTTTTGTTCGGAAGGAAATCGTGGTTGAGAGGCAACTAATTGTTAGTTTCTGACACAAACTCTGATCATTAAAAAAATATAAAAATAATAGTTTCTGCTTCAACAATGACACGTTGTCTGTAACACTGAGTTCCAAGTGTTAACTATTCACCGGTTCCTGTGGTCTTCCATTGTCGGTTGCCGGCCCAGACGGCCAATCTCACAAGCACGTGTCCATTTTTTCCTCTCCGTTATGTCTCCAACGCCTTTAGAAAAGTAATTAATATTATTAGCGTACTAATCAGGACCAAAATCTACAAAAACTTTTGGTATTATTCCCAAAGTTAATATTTATTCCGTTTAGACCCAATCTAACAACGAAATTAGGTCTCTTTAAACGTCTATTGTTACCAAAACTATTGTTTACATCTCCTAAATTTTTTAATTTATTTTGTAAAGTAGTTTGGCAACTTTTGTTAGTAGCAATTTAGAATTTCAAACGCTAATTTTTCTAACATTTAATTTTAAAATTAACTGTAATCACCTCTATCTACGTGACAATCATGATTTTGATTGAGGAGTGAATAATAGAAATGATTTTTTTCGCTATCAATAAATTGTAGGAGTATTTAATTATTGTCCAACGGTGCACCGTTTCTTTTTTTTCGTTACAAATGATTTCGCAAAATGTGTTGTGTACACATTTGAGTTTACGAACTAAAGAAAAAAAAAGTTTAAAGAGAAAATTGTGGACCGTCAGAGAGTTTGGTAGCAACAGAAACCATTAAATTAAATAGTTTCTAGTATTTTATTGCAGAACAAAAAATAAATAAAAAAAGGTAAAGAAACAAAATTCTTCCTTTTCGAGCACTCTTAAGCTAAATACTTTTTATATATTTATCTTCTCAATTAAGCAGTTTCGATTTCCCTTAATTTCTCGTCTCTGAGAGGGGCGAGATTTCGATAAGCACGAAAATGGTGGCAATACGTCTCTTCTTCACTCTGCTCTGCTTCGTCTTCTCAATATTTTTCTCTGTTTCCGAATCTAAAGTCTTGGAAGAGCCTCACGCCGCTGAATCTTTTAATGGACTCACCCTCATCAGGCCTCATTCTCTGAGGACTAGTCCTTCCCACACACTGATCACCTCTACGAGCGACCAAATTAGCATCGGATCCGGATACCAGGTTTGATTCCTCTCTCTGGATAAGATTATATTTCAATTGCTTCTAAAACATTTGATTTTGATTTTGTTTATCAATTAGGCCTAGGGTTCCATTTTTGCATCTTGATTCTTCGTAATTTAAATCTTACAGTGGATTCTTTTTTTTTTTTTTTGAGATTTTTTCTGTTCGTAGCAGCTCATCTAATGCCTAAAAATATTCTTTCTTTATTCTGGATATCTACGGTTTTAGTTTGAGACACATCTTTGTTAAAGTGAAAGTGAAACTGCTGTCGGAATCGACCGTAACTGATGTCCAGTTTTTGTTTCGTTTTTTTGGCTTTTAGTTGTAATGGAAACTCACAACTCGTGTTTTGTTTACTTGAATCAGATAAATGCACCAAGAAAGCTTGACGATCCGTATACAAAGACTTATTACTTCAACAGCGCATCTGATTCTAAAGTCGTGCCAGCCACAGGTTTTGGAAGGATCATGCTCATACTGCTTGGGTTTATCGTCGCAACTAGAAACCACTGCACATGGCCCATCCTCTCTCTCCTCTCTCTCCAACTCATCCTCATCTTCATTCTCCGCTCCGTCTCTTTCCCTCACCATCACCGCTCCCCTGAAAACTTCCCTTCCCCTGCCATCTCCATCTCCTCCTCCTCAAACGAGTTTCTCTCACCCACAATCCGACCCGAACCCGACTCTGACCAATGCGGTTCCGGTCGGGTCTTCGTCTACGACATGCCGAAGATCTTCAACCAAGTGATACTCCAAAAATGCGACAACCTCAACCCGTGGAGCTCTCGCTGCGACGCGCTTTCCAACGACGGGTTCGGCAAAGAAGCCACGTCGTTAAAAGGCGTCATCCCCGACGATTTGGTTCCTTCATGGTTCTGGACTGATCAGTTCGTCTCCGAGATCATCTTCCATAACCGGATACTCAACCACCGTTGCCGGACTTCCGATCCTGAGTCAGCTACGGCGTTCTACATACCGTTCTACGCTGGACTAGCCGTCGGTCAATATCTTTGGTCTAATTACGCTGCGGCTGATCGTGACCGTCATTGTAAAATGATGACCGAGTGGGTACGTAATCAACCGTATTGGAATAGATCCAACGGCTGGGATCATTTCATTACCATGGGCCGCATCACATGGGATTTTCGTAGGACTAAAGACGAGGATTGGGGATCTAACTGTATCTACACGCCTGGGATGCGTAACATCACGCGCCTCCTCATTGAGCGAAACTCTTGGGATCATTTCGACGTCGGTGTACCTTACCCCACCGGATTCCACCCACGATCGGATTCCGACGTCGTGAAATGGCAGGATTTTGTACGGAATCGCCGTCGCGAGAAGCTCTTCTGTTTCGCCGGAGCTCCACGCGCCGGGATTGTAAATGATTTCAGGGGGTTGTTGCTACGTCACTGCGAGGAGTCGCGTGGAGCTTGCCAGACGGTGGATTGCACTGCCGGAAAATGCGCGAACGGTTCGTCGGCGATTTTGGAGACGTTTCTCGGCTCTGATTTTTGCCTTCAGCCACGGGGAGATAGCTTCACGCGCCGGTCGATTTTCGACTGTATGATAGCCGGTTCGATTCCGGTTTTCTTTTGGCGTAGAACCGCTTACATGCAGTATCAGTGGTTTTTACCGGATGAACCGGGTAGTTACTCGGTTTATATTGATAGGAATGAGGTGAAAAACGGCACGAAGTCTATAAAGGAAGTGTTAGAACGGTATAGTAAGGAAGATGTGAGGAGGATGAGAGAAAGAGTGATTAGTTTGATACCGAATTTGGTATACGCAAAGGCTCCGAATGGGTTAGAGACTTTTAAAGATGCATTCGATGTAGCCGTAGATGGAGTTTTTAGGAGATTCAAAGAGCAAGAGAACTGGTACAAATGGAGATGATGAGGATTTGATAAATGATTATTTATTTATTTATTTATTAATAAGGAATTTAAGAAATTTTAGCTTTAGTAAAGTTATGATTATACGATCATTGTTGTTGAGGGATGAATAAGTTGGTTAGTTGAATTTTGTAAATTACACTTCATGGAGTAGTCAAAGGAAGTTGTTCTATGTGTGGAGTTCTCATTTGTATATTCTCTTTTGGAGTAATTGAGTAGAGTTTCTTATTGAGTTTTAAACTATACTTATATAGGTTTACATGTTGATAGTTTGAATGTTTTATATACTTGGAGATAAAAAGTTTTTGAATCAGTTTTTTTTTTCTGTCTTTAGCAGCTTGTATTTGGCTTCGTTAGATTTCTAGCATGGCCAAGTCAGTTCTTGATGCTAATTAGCTATTGAATACGCTAAAAATTTCACTGGTCTAACAACCACAGTTCGTCGAATTCTGCATACAAATGCATAGAAAATATTCTTTCTCTGTTCTCAATGTAAATGCTAAGATTGCTCTGGTTGATCTTATGTTTTAGATCCCCGATCACAATATTTATTGTTGAGCTTTGGTAATGGTTTTTCCACAATTGTTTAGCATTGTTTCCAGTGGTTATTTATTGTTTACATAAATAAAATACAAATATGAAATCGTTTATTCTTACAAGCAAGGGAAATGAGAAAGGTAGAGAAAATGTTCGTTCCTAACCAGTAAACACTAGAAGAAGCACACTTCCCCATTATTTGCAATTACTTGAAATTGTATAAAAACTGAAAATAAGAAAGACTCAAAGACTCTACTCAACGTTTCTTCTGTGTGGTGTCTCGAACCAGTCGGTGGTTCCGTGTTCCCCATCATATTCTTATATTTTTCAACATTTGGGGTCAGAAATACCACAAGACTTGAGATGCGAACTAAAGACATTGCTATCGATGATACGAGTTTTAATTGCATCACACAGACATGATTGGTGCTCTTTTAGTTGTTCACAACATGTAGTCGACATCATCATTCCCTTAGCTATACCATCGAAGCAAACCTGAAGCGCATTTGTAGCACATGATCCTCCACTGCTTTTGGAACTACTGCCGTCGACAGCGATAGCTTTTGTCGGAGGAGGGAATGATGCCAAGAGTATGACGAATACGATAAGCAACAATGCCACGATCTTCATGTTTAGTTGTTTGTTTAGATATATTGATAGCAAATTGTTTGGGTTTTTTTCCTCCAAGAAAAACTTGAGACCTTGTCAAGGTATTTATTGGATAATCAAGGATTCAAATTGTATGGTATTTCGTAATAAACGCGATAAACTTGTTTTTTTTGTATCAACACATATACGTAATTAGCTATGTATATATTTAGTTTAAATGCAAGGCTAATCTACTTTTCCATTAAGGATTTAGAAATTAATATATAGAAGTACTATTTTGATATAGGAGTACTTTTTAACTATTTGAAAATTGAATTATTGTTTGTTCCACAATGGTTTCCAAATGCTATTAATCTATTCAAACTACTCATAATTTCATTTTTATGCATGTCTTTCATAAGTAGATTCAATTACTTTTCCAAACACAAACATCATTTTACGGATTTTGAGAAGATTATGGATTGAAAATGGATAGTTATTCTTATTCGTTATCATCCCGTTTTCCCGTCACAAGAAAATGGTAATCAAGGTTCAAGTAAAAGCCTCATAGATGTTGGGAATCAGTGACAGAGACATCCAAACTTGTAAAGCTGGTGGATATTCAAAGAGCATGTGATTATACTTAAACCATATACAAAAGCATGGCATCAACACCGATCATTATATTATTTAATAACATGTTTGCTATATTCTGGTCTCGACCAAAACAACATAACAAGAACGCAAGATTTCAATGGTAGATAAAGTATATCTTTACTCTTCAATTATTTATTGTTTACATATATAAAATACAAAATATGAAATCATTGATTCTTACAAGCAAGGAAAAGGAGAAAAGTGGAGAAAAATGTTCCTAACGTATCTTCGGTATGGTGTCTCGATATTCAACATTTTGGGTTAGGAATACCACAAGACTTGAGACTAGAGCTAAGGACAGTGCTGTCGAACTTACGGGCTTTAATTACATCACACAGACATGTTTGTTGCTCTTTCAGACTCGCACAACATGTAGTCCTCAGCTGTGCTCCACGAGCAACACCGTCCAAGCAAGCCTGAACCGCATTTGTCAGACATGCTTTTCCATTGCTCTTGGTACTACTGGCGTTAGCTTTTGTCGGAGGTGGGAATGATGCCACGAGTATGACAAATGTGATAAGCAACAATGCTACGATCTTCATGTTTAGTTGTTTGTTAGGATTGATTGGATTCCTATTGTTTTCTATGAAAACATTGATAATTCGTTTAGGTATTTATTGGATAATTAATGATTCACATCGTATGGTATTGCGTATCTTGCTAATCAACATGAACGTAATTAGCATTATGTAAATATAGCCGAAAGGTAAAAAGCTTTTGTCGACCAGTTTGTTTGGTGTAGAAAATTATAGAAATATAATTTCTACATAATTTTTTCATACAAGTTTTTGTAATTGCAAGGAAAAAGAAGAAAAAAAAACACAAGGGAACGAAGAGGAGAAGGAATGTTTTTTTGTTTGTTTGTTTTGTTTAGCAAATGTCATCAAAGAGCTTTCAAACAAAGAGATAAACAATAACATAGGAATCGAACTTAATTTTATGGAAGATCCTATGTAAAGTCCTCCCTCTCTCCCTCTCTTAAAGCCGAGTCTTGATGGATCAAAAGCACAAACCTTACCCCATTGCATATTTCTGAGTCCAGCTTCTTGCAGTAGACTCATACTTGGCTCTGTCGGTTTTATACATGTGAGCAATCTCTGGAACCAAAGGATCATCTGGATTTGGATCCGTCAACAATGAGCATATCGAAAGCAGAACCTAGAAAGTCATAATAGATTGGGTTAAAATCAGAGTTCAAGACTTGTTATCGCCATCACTATTGGTAAAAAGGGAGCTATTTTGTTCACCTTGGAAATGGTGAGTGCAGGACTCCATTGTTCTTTCAAAATGTCAAGGCAAATGCTTCCATTGCTGTTGACATTAGGGTGAAACACTTTCGTCCTAAATGCAACCTGCAAGAAGAAAAAGGGAAGCTGCAATCTCCAATAGAACCAATTTTAATGGTTTCAATTTGGTAAAAAAAAAAAAAATGATTCTAACCTTTGGTGGTTTGAAAGGATAATCCGGAGGGAAGTGAATGGTTACGAGAAAGACTCCGCCAGAGTAAGGACTGTCGGATGGACCCATTATTGTAGCTTGCCAATGAAACATGTCTTCAGCAACTGGGCCTTGAAGATTTCACAATCGTTCATAGTATACATAATAAATAAGTTAAGTCTTTTAAACACACAAAGAAAACATAACTACTCAGTGTGCAATACCAAAGTAAACACGTATAACACCCGAATGCAATAGACAACTAACAAAGACTAAACAGCTCTCTACTCAAAACTGAAAGAACAAGAAAGCTCTCGTAAATAGTAGCCACCAAAAAGCTTAACTCATAGACAAAAATCCCAACTTTAAATTGCTATCTCGTAGACTATGATCATAAGAAAACTACTAAGACCAATCTAAGATCTTAAAGTCTCAAACTTTAAGCTGTTATCTAATTTGATTATGATCGCTAGAGAGCTAATTACAACAATCCAGTATCAGTTTACATCAGTATGAAAATTACGTAAGCTGCAATAACATGTTCAAGACAGGTATGTTTGATGTCTTAAAAACGAGATCTACAAAAGAGAAGAGTCTAACCAGCACTGCAGGAGGTTGGAGGATCCTTCTGAAGATCCTTGAGCTCTTTCAAGATCCGTTTCGAAGCCATATCTCGCTCTCACCAAACTCCTAGATCCACACACACACACAACAAAAAACCCTAGATCGATTTCAGCAAACCAAAGATAAAACACAACAAAGGTTGAATCTTTAACAAAAGGAGTAAGCTTTATTTACCTTCAAACTCGGTTCCACCAGATTCACTCCCTTCCAGATCGTGAGAGAGAGAGAGACCAAATTAACGAATGAGAGAGCTTTAGGCTCCTTTAAGGATGATTTATGCTTTTTTGCAACTTGCCAGCGATTTTCCAGCCAGCGAGAGAGAGAATATAATTTATTTTTATTAATAAAAAGGAAAACCTTCTGGTCAAGACAGAGTATTTGGCTTTTAAAAAGGAAAACCTTCTTAAACCCCTTTAGGGTTTTTTTCTTTGGCTTCTTCCAGCAAAAATCACCACCGCTTCTGAAAAAGACTGTCTGAGATCAGAATCAATGGCGGCTAAGGGTGTTTCGTTGAAGATCAAAGGAAAAGGAAAAGGAACAAAGGGATCATCATCTTCTTCTTCTTCTTCCTCTTCATCCAAGTACCAGCTCGTCAAGGAGTGGACCAGCTGGTCACTGAAGAAAGCAAAGGTGGCTACTCAGTATGGATTCATCCCATTGATCATCGTTATCGGCATGAACTCTGAGCCAAAGCCTCATCTTTTTCAGCTTCTCAGCCCCGTTTGAATCCCTTACTTTCTCTCCAATCTTCGTAATGTTTTAGTTTTGTTCTGTTTTGTTTCTTTCTCTAATATATGAATGGATTCTTTAGCTTGTGTCTGAATCTATGAAAGTTTCGTTCTTTGCAAATCTTGATCAGTAAACAACATTCACTTTCGAATTGAATAAACAAATTTTCTCTATGAAGAAGGAAACAAAGAATTGATTTTGAGTTTGTGGTCCAATCACTCTGCTGTATCAGTTGATCGAATATCTTCAATCAGTTTCAAAACTTGAGCTATATTAGGTCGTTCTTGTTGCTTGAGAGCCACACAAGCCAATCCTATTTGTAACATCTCGACCATTTCTTCCTCGAAACCACCGGATTCACTCAAAATCTCCATGTCGAACACTTCTCCAGTCCACTCTTTAGCCACCACTGACCTTATCCAGCTAGCTAAATCCATGTTTTCTTCACCATGTTTTGTCTCTGGACTTACTGGAGACTTCCCCGTTAGAAGCTCGAGTAAAACCACACCGAAGCTGTATACATCCGAAAGCTGCGTGCTTCTTCTTGTGTCTGTTATCTCAGGTGCGTGGTAACCTGAAGTTAAGCAAGTGGTTTGAGGAAGAGATTTCATGATGCTTGTTAAGCCAATATCGCCTATGCAGCCGTAGCATTGTGAGTTTAAGAAGATGTTTGATGATTTGATGTTTCCATGAATGCATTTCCCGTTGTTCCCTTCATGGATTTTAGCCAAACCTCTCGCTGCTCCGGTTGCTACTCTCAATCTAGCGTCCCAGTCTAATGGTACTCGATGATACATTCCTCTGTTTCCTGCATCAAACAAAATTGAACGTTTACTCGTTCTGCTTTTGCTTTATACCATCAGAACAAGAGAGCAGTTAACTATAAAGTAAAGAGTAGCTTACCGTGCAGCATCTCGAAGAGGTTTCCTTGACTGTAATAGCTATAAACAGCGAGTTTATCGTCTTTGGAGTAGTAGTAAGCCTTTAGCTCAGCTACATTGTCGTGTCTGATCATGCCAATGATTTCCATTTGTTGCTCAAACTCTCGTCTTCCCACGACAACTTCCTTCAGTCGCTTCACTACCACGGTGCTCATGTCTTCCATTGTTACTTTATAGGTTGTACCAAAGGCACCTTTCCCCAAAACTTCTGCTGATGAGCTTAGCAAATCATCTAAATCAAACAAATGGTTTCTTCCCCCGAAGAAGATGATCTTCCCGCCTTCTTCAGTGTTCTCGTCTCTAGATGTCCAGTTCCCGGGAGGAGAAGAAGACGACGAGTCTCTCTTCCGCAGCTTCCCTGAGATTCTAGTCTTCCCGAAACAAGTGATCATTATTATACAGGAAAGTCCAGAAACACCCAAAATGCAAGCTGCAGACAGAATCAGCAAGAAAGCAAGCTGACTTAACCCGAAAGGAGTCTTGTGTTGCTTCTCCTTTTGGGTTATGTTGTTGCCAGAAAAGGCTGAACTTTGGAACCTTCGAAGAGACTTTGGTATTGTACCAATGAGCCTATTGTTGGACAGGTCGAGTTGCCTCAGGTTTGGAAGATCAAGATCAGGAATTCCACCTGAGAATGAGTTGTTTGCAAGCTTCAAGACTCTAAGTCTGGTCAAACCTGAAAGAAAGGTTGGGATGCTTCCGTTGAATCCATTGTTGGAAAGATCAAGAACCTTGAGATTCCTTAACTCCGAGAGAATCGCTGGCAATGGACCCGAGAGGTGGTTATGTTGTAGATAGAGATGAGTCAAGTTCTTGAGATTGATGAAATCACCAGGGAACTCTCCGGAGAAATGGTTCTTTCTTAGGCTTAGAATCTTCAGAGACGTGAGACGACTGATGGTGAATGGTGGAACCAAACCGTTGAATCCAACTCCAGGCAATCTAACGGATACAATTCGAACTCGGTCTTGGCTGCATGAGACACCGGTCCAGCTATGACAAACGGGAGAGCTCTGGTTCCAGCGGTGAAGAGGTAAACTGAAATTTGACAAGAAATCAAGCAAAGCTTTCTTGTCGTCTTCAAGAGTCTCAGAGAAGATAAGAACAAAAGAGAGAATCAAAGTGAAGAAGAAGAAGGAGAAGAAGGTTTGCATTGTAAGAAACTAGTTTTTGTTTCTACCTCTTAAGTTGTAACAGAGAACTTTTCTTTAGCTGAAGAATTTGTGTGGATTAAAAAATATATGTATTAGAAAGTGAAAAGATACGCCGGCAGGTTATAGCCGGCAACAAATTCTTTGTTTTATAGGCAGAGTGAAATACCTTGGAAGCCATTAACAAATTGTGACCGTTTCTCTGCGCTTAAATTTTCTTTTAAGTTTCGATCGTTGTTGGGTAATTTAATTCTCCCTTGAAGCATTTTTGCACCAACGGCTAATTTCTCTTTAGTGTAACGCAAGCGCGGTAAAACGTGACCAGGGTAAACAATTCAGAGTATTGACTAACAATTTCTTTGTATCAATGGAAATAGGGAACATTATCAACTTTCTCTAAGAAAAAGGTGAAAAAAATCTACGTGTTATGGTATTTTTAGATAATGTCTCATATATGTTGTATGTTGCTCTTATGTGTAACAAACTACATATGTTTGTACAAAGAAATTGTTAAGATAATGTTTTAGTGTGTGTTGAGTGTAACGCAAGCGCGGTAAAACGTGACCAGGGTAAGTGAAATTCACAGGGTTGGTGAACAATTTCTTCGTAAAAATAAAATGGGAATATACTGATAAACACTATCAACTTTGTAAAAGAAAAATCTACATTTTATGGTATTTTAAGATAATGTCTCATTTTTGGTGTATGTTGCTCTTATGTGTACGTGTGAGTTCATGTATTTATAAATTAAGTGTCCATATAAGTGGTTTAGAAATTGTTTTGTGTTTGCCAACAAGACTGGCTAGGCTAGGTAGGACTTATGAGTTAGCATAGAGATACAAAACCCCAAAAAGTAACAAAACATTTGATACCATAACATATGTATAAATTATACAATCTGAGGCTATTTGATACATAGTCAAATTATCCTGAACTAGTGAGTCAGTTTTTTTTAATATACAGTAAATATTTATTGATAATACTTTTTTTGCATATGGTTTTTTGATACAAATAATTTTGTTTTTGGTTGAAAAAAAAACGAGTAACATGTGAGATGGGACGGTTCTAGTTCCAATCTAATTTGAAAAGAAACAACATGATTTGGCTGAGTCAGCCCGACCATATAATAACTGCTTGTGCCCATCCACCATATTAAGACAAAACCGTTTCAATACTCTCTCCATCATCACCAATCAATCCAATACTACAAGATCTCCATCCAGTTGGACACTGGTTTTGTCCTCCCCCAATCGTCATTTGTTAGGTGGCTGAAAGTTCTTTTTCCGAAGGCGAAGATGAATGACGCTGATGTCTCCAACCAGATCCAGCAGATGGTGAGGTTTATCCGCCAAGAAGCCGAAGAAAAAGCCAATGAGATCTCCCTCTCCGCTGAAGAAGTCCGTTCTCTCTCTCTCTCGATCGATTTTACTTGCTGACTACGTGACTATTGACCATGTGATTTTGATGACTGTTCTGCAAACTATTTAACTTGATCTTCGGATCTTAAAGATTCTCTGTCCAAACTAGTGTTGATTCTGTTTGTTTGGTTACAGGAGAAAGATTCTGATCTGCTGAATCGTGTGGTTTATGTGGTCTTTTGATGTTACAGGAATTCAACATTGAGAAGTTGCAGCTCGTTGAGGCAGAGAAGAAGAAGATCAGACAGGAATATGAGAAGAAGGAGAAGCAGGTCGATGTCAAAAGGAAGATGTAAGCTCCCTATTTACTGATTGCTTCTGCTTAGAGATCTACCTGTTTTTCTCACCACAAATGCTTGTTCTTAGTGATTTGTATTGTGGCTTCTGATCTTGTTCTCTTTAACAGAGAGAGGTTGGTTTTGTCTTGATATGATATGCCACTTGTTAATTTGTGTGTTTGCTATTGTTCTTATGTATGTAACAGTGATTACTCAATGCAACTGAACGCATCGAGGATCAAAGTTCTGCAAGCACAAGATGACATTGTCAATGCAATGAAAGAAGAGGCAGCAAAGCAACTCCTGAAAGTTAGTGAACATGGCTTTTTCAACCATCATCACCATCAGTATAAGCATATCTTGAAACATCTCATTGTTCAGGTCAGTCTCAGACGAAAGATCTCACCCGTAGTTTTCTCTAAAACTGTTACTTCTCTAAATTGGTTTTGTTATATGCAATTCTAGTGCTTGCTTAGACTGAAAGAGCCTTCAGTGTTACTGCGTTGTCGCGAAGAAGACCTTCACATTGTGGAGTCTATGCTGGACGATGCAACTGAAGAATATTGCGAGAAAGCAAAGGTTCATGCTCCTGAGATAGTTGTAGACAAGCACATTTTCCTTCCTCCTGCTCCGTCTGAAGATGATCCTCATGCTCCTTACTGGTAAGTTTCTTGAAACCAAAAACACTTAAAAACTATAAAGAAACCAAACTATAATACCACTTGTGATATATAACAGTGCTGGAGGAGTGGTGCTGGCTTCTCGTGATGGAAAAATCGTGTGTGAAAACACGCTTGATGCGAGGTTGGAGGTCGCTTTCCGCAAGAATCTTCCTGAGGTTAAATATAAGCTTCTTCTTTTTTTTCTCTAGTTTCTAAGGCTCTTGAAATCTCATTAGTCTTCACAAGAACTCGAGAATAGTTTTCATCTGTTTCGCTAAGCTCTTATCTAAAAGATGTTATATTGAATGTGTGTAGATCCGTAAGTCTCTCTTTGGCAAGGTTGGTGCAGCTTGATGAGTGGCTCCAAGCTTTGAACCATTAAAGGTGATGGCTCCATTATTCATCCCATTCTTTCTATTGTCACCAACTCTGTGTGTAATGTATTAATGGGCCTTTTGCTTTGTCAATGGACCTCGGCCTTCGCTGTTATTTTCTTCACATATATGTTGGTTTGGTTTGTTGAGTTATAATAAATATTTTTCTTAAATATGTATTTTTTTGTTTATTCTAAAAAATAAGAAACCTCTTTCATACATTTTTTCTTTTAATAATACAGATAACATATGTATATTATTCTTAAATAGCAGAAACATATGTATATTAATTTTTTTTTGGTGATGTAGTCTATTTGCGTTTGATTTTCAACTATAGTAAAACTTCTATAAATTAATAATATTGGGACCTTGAAAAATTATTATTTTATAGAGTTATTAATTAATCGATAAATTAATATTTATTAATTTATAGAAATAATGCGTTTAATGCATAATATATTTTGGGGTTTCTTTGAAAAATAATGTTATTCTAAAAAATTAAAGAATTTAATTAAATCTATTAATAAAAATAACATATACAAACCTTAATTAATGAAAATAAAATTGTTTATCACACTACAATAGATTTTAATAACATATACTGAATATCAATTTAAAAATGATATATGTTCATAAGTTCAAAATATATAAAAAATAATAGTTATAATCTACAATAATGAAACTCAAAATGATATTATAAAATATTTAAAAGAATTTAGAAATAAAAAATTAATTGTGTCTAAAAATCTTTATAAGTTTTGAATTTAGTTATAAAAGATAAACATCACTAAAATTGCGATACATAGTAAAAATAGTGATAAAACATTAATGAGATCTTCAGTTTAAATATATAAAAAAATTATACTCATATTTTTATATGTTATCTTAGGTATATATATATGTATGCGTATATATATAATTATTAATTTATAGTTTCATTGGGACCATATATTTACACAGGGTTTTGAAAATTATTATTATTTTATTAATTTATCGAATTTTGTTAAATTTTATACTGTTCCGACTTGGGACCAGATAAATTTATTAATTTATAGTGATTATTAATTTATCGAGTATTAATTTATAGAGGTTCTACTGTAATATCAAACCACACTAAATCATATTAAAGTATATGTGTTGGTTCAACATGTCCGCAGTAGATATCTTACAAAACATAAAACGCAAACACATATAAATGTTTAAACGTAATGAACTTTAGCCATTGACATGTATGCTTTCATTTGAAGATAAATGACAAAGATATTTGAATATTATTGTTAAACAGTTGAATTCTACCCTTTTAAATACATAGGCAAACGTAGATGGATAGTCCGACGACCATTCAACATCGTCAAAAGGCCAGTATCAAGTTGATGTACAATCCTTGAAAAAACTTAAAAGAGATTTAAAAAGAAGGGGTAGAGAGTCCAAGTTCAACATGGACACTTCCATCTTAATAGAAGTAAACTACATGGTTCTAAGAAATTAAAAAAATATTTAATTTGAAACATGATTAGAGATGAATTAAGGGTTTATTTTATTAATCAATCCACCAGCCACTTGCTGGACATAATAATAAAAAAAATGAATTTTATTTGCATTCAATTTCCACAACTCCATTTGCATATAACGACAAACAAAACCTTAAGATATGATTAGACAAAGGTGGGTGGCATCTTATTATTGATTGTTTAAAAACTTGAAAAGTGAGAAGTATAAAAAATCCCATGCCATGGGCGTTCAACGTTTCAAACTTCAGACAATAGGAAAAACGACAGCGTTTGTCACTAAAGCGAAACGACATCGTTTGTCACTCATTGAGATCATCGTCAACCAAATAGTAAAGATTATTACAGCGATTGTGTGTGAGTGAGTCGCCTTTTTAGTTCTGTCCTTTGGCTCCATCGACGAGTCCGTCACTTTCACTGTTATAAAAAAATATCTCCGCCAAAGAATCTCCCATTATCTCTCTCTCTCTCTCTTTCTCATCACTCACAATTCATTCTCTCTCCGATGGAGTCCGCCGCACTATCCCGAATCGGTCTCGCCGGTCTAGCCGTAATGGGACAGAACCTGGCCTTGAACATCGCCGAGAAAGGTTTCCCAATCTCAGTCTACAACCGAACAACAACCAAAGTCGACGAAACCCTAGACCGTGCCGTGGTGGAAGGAAACCTCCCAGTCTCCGGCCAATACTCTCCCCGAGACTTCGTCCTCTCACTCCAACGACCAAGATCTCTCATCATCCTCGTCAAAGCCGGAGCTCCCGTTGACCAAACCATCGCTGCTTTCTCCGAGTACATGGAGCCAGGAGACTGCATCATCGACGGTGGGAACGAATGGTACCAGAACACAGAGCGACGTATCTCCGAAGCTGAGCAAAAAGGATTGCTTTACTTAGGCATGGGAGTCTCCGGTGGAGAAGAAGGAGCTCGTAATGGCCCCTCGCTTATGCCTGGAGGTTCTTTTGAGGCGTATGATAACATTAAAGACATATTGGAGAAAGTCGCTGCTCAAGTTGAAGACGGACCTTGTGTTACTTACATAGGAGAAGGTGGATCTGGTAACTTCGTCAAGATGGTTCATAACGGGATTGAGTATGGTGATATGCAACTCATATCCGAGGCTTATGATGTGTTGAAGAACGTTGGTGGGTTAAACAACGAGGAGCTTGCGGAGATTTTCACAGAGTGGAATAAAGGTGAGCTTGAGAGTTTCTTGGTTGAGATTACTTCGGATATCTTTAAGGTTAAGGATGAGTTTGGTGATGGAGAGTTGGTAGATAAGATTCTTGATAAGACTGGTATGAAAGGAACTGGGAAATGGACTGTTCAGCAAGCGGCGGAGCTCTCTGTTGCGGCTCCGACCATTGCTGCTTCCTTGGATTGTAGGTACTTGAGTGGGTTGAAAGATGAGAGGGAGAATGCTGCTAAAGTGTTGAAAGAAGCTGGGTTGAAAGAAGAGATTGGTTCTGCTTCTAGTGGAATCGATAAGAAGAGACTAGTTGATGATGTTAGACAAGCTTTGTACGCTTCGAAAATCTGTAGTTACGCTCAAGGGATGAATCTGCTTAGAGCGAAGAGTTTAGAGAAAAACTGGAACTTGAACTTCGGTGAGTTGGCTAGGATTTGGAAAGGTGGGTGTATTATAAGAGCTGTGTTCTTGGATAGGATCAAGAAAGCTTACCAGAGGAACCCTGATTTGGCTAGCCTTGTGGTTGATCCTGAGTTTGCTAAAGAGATGGTTCAGAGACAAGCTGCTTGGAGGAGAGTCGTTGGTTTGGCTGTCTCTGCTGGGATCAGCACGCCTGGAATGTGCGCGAGTCTTGCGTATTTCGATACGTATAGGCGTGCTAGGTTGCCTGCTAATCTGGTCCAGGCGCAGAGAGATCTCTTTGGAGCTCATACTTACGAGAGGATTGATCGTCCTGGTGCGTACCACACGGAGTGGACTAAGCTTGCAAGGAAGAGTAGCAATTGAGGTTTTTCTGTTTTCGTAAAAATCCTTTGTCTTTGCTGCTTATGGGATTTTTAAACTCAGATTGTTTTAAGAGCATTTTGTTCAGATTTCAAAAATAAGAAAAGTGCCACATTGATTTTTGTTTTATTCTAGTGTTTGCCTTGCTACTACTACATATCAACCATCCGAACAATGTAAACTCATGAATTGATAAAACTTAACAAGGTTCGTAGAGGCCGAGCGCATGACCCTCGAGACATCTTACTCAAAACGACGACTTTGGTAATGATAGTCCCACGAATCAAACTCAAAACGATGCCTCCAGCAGATGGTGAGGTTTATCCGCCAAGAAGCCGAAGAAAAAGCCAATGAGATCTCTGTCTCCGGCGTTTTGGTTTCTTCACTACACGACTACGTGACTGTTGATCATTTGATCTTTTAGATTCTTTGTTCGTTTTGTTTCTAAGATCTATCTGTTTGTCGAGTAGATTACCTGAAACTATGTCTCATCACAAATGCTTGTTTTTACTGATTTGTGTCGTGGCTTTTGTTCTTGTTCTGTTCAACAGAGAGATATTGGTTCTGTCTTGATATGATGCCACTTGTTAATTTTTGTGTTTGCTTTTGTTCTTATGTCCGTAACAGTGATTACTCAATGCTACTGAACGCATCAAGGATCAAGGTTCTGCAAGCACAAGATGACATTCAATGCAATGAAAGACGACTTAGACGAGGCAGCAAACACAACTCCATCTTTTGATGTCTACCAGTGAAGTATATACTACTATAGTCTACATTTGAACTCTACAACATATTACAGAATACGATTGAAAAAGTAATTCCAGTCGGATTAAAACATACATAATTATATCCTTTCAAACAAGGACATAAAAGTTCACAGATTATAGATTTTTCAATTAAGTCCAACAAAAGCAAAAACAAAAGTTCGTTATGAGAAATATGATGATTACACCAGCGACCATTACATTCTTTACCTTCCTGCCTCTAGGACACTTAGTCAGAAGTAGCTTTTTTACCTGAGCTTTCAATTGAGCTATCTCTGCTTTAACTCAAATCATATCTTGTTTTTCCTAGAGAACATTAATGGAATCTGCCGGGTCATCAAGAGAACATCTAATAGCTTGAAATTCTTCCATCATAGTCTCATCTTACTACTTAATATCATGAAAAAAGTAATTATTTTTGGTGTTTAAAAATGATAAAAAATAATCAAATAAGAACATAAAGGAAGATGATAAAGTTAATAATAATTTAAAGTAAAACAAAAAAATGAAAAGAAAAAAAAGGAATAAATACATATTTTTTTTTAAAAAAAAGTAAAAATATTTTTTTTATGTATTAAATAATAAAAAAGTACATTTATATACTAAAGTGTCTAAATATGTAATACATAATTCAATAAGTGTGTATGAACGTAATTTTCTTAATAAAAGAGGAATTTTGAATACTATTTTTTTGGTGATGTGTTTTTAATTTATTATCTATGTTGGTAAACACATTATTATATATTATTTAAAAATAATTTAATTATTTTATCAGTTATCTCTTTCCAAATATAATTGTAAGAAAATAAGACCTGATTTGATTGTGAAAATCATAATTGATCCGTTAGCATAACAATAATGCAACTGAATAAAAAATGTATAGTTTCGATTACTTTCAACTTTCAAGTTTGAACCTTAATTTGCAATCAAATGAAATAAGAAATCATTAATAATCTGAACAAAGTAAACTCAAGAATTGTTAAAACCTAAGAAGGTTCATAGAGGCCGAGCACATGACCGTCGAGACATCTCACAGATGCAACCTGGTTATCAAAGAAACGTTAACGAGGACTGAGAGATTTGAGGGAAATAGAGAGAGAAAGAAGGAAGATGGTTGCTTTTACCTTGCCATGGACTTCGTATTTGATAGAGCCATCGAGCTCCGCTCCTAACTCCATAAGTTTTGAGATTGATGTATTAATGTCTGGCACAGTGAACGATAGTAGGGAAGAGTATCCCTTCTCACTCACCACATGGTCGCTGCATCAAAACATTGTCACCTTTATCTTTGCAAATGATCCAACACAAAAGATCAAACCATTTTCATCAGACAGGACAGTTAGACTGAAGGCAACCAAATTCAACAAACAAACCTAACAGGAAACGAGAAAACGTTTTCACTGAGGCAAATGATCGAACACGTGATCTGCATTTCGAATCAGTACCTTGGAGACTGCATAAGAGCTAGCTTGAGCGGACCAGACTGAAGTTCAGCCCAACGTAAAGTGACGACGTTGACGGAGAAATCTAGACCTTGCGCGTAGAATCGAGCCGCCTTTGGTACATCTTTGTGTAGCTGCAAAATCCACCTGAACGACGCCGTCGCCATCTCTCTCACTCTCTCTGTCCAACGATGACTTTGGTAAATGATAGGCCCACGAATCAAACTAAGACGACAGCGTTTTGATCAAACTAAGACGACAGCGTTTTGATCAAACTAAGACGACAGCGTTTTGATCAAACTAAGACGACAGCGTTTTGGATCTCTCTCAAACAAAATTACACTGATATACATTATACGTATAGACATAGTTACAAACAATTACAGATTGAACATATCCACACATCGACGTTGTGTCTCTTTAGCCTTTGAATAGCCGGATCCGTGGGCGGGAAGTCTTGGTTCTCGCTTCGCTTAGTTTAGCTTTCAAAGTGTTGTCCTTTACTCCTTGATCAGGTGTCATGGCTCTCGGATTCCAATGACGAATAGGGCTCTCTTGTCTCCTTGGTAGGTAACTGCAAGAAGCTTCATCGACTCCTCTTGTTTCCGACAGTAACCTCCGATGCGTTCTTATCATTTCTCCAACCACATTGGTAGGAGACTTCTCAGTGGCTCTAGATTTCTTGTTCTCATTACAAGACATGGCCCACGCCATTTGATCCTCGAACTTCACCTGTAAACTCGACGGGCTTTGACTCCGTCTTCTCTGTTTTTCACCAGACATTACGTCTACTTTTGGTAATAACTCCGGTTTCTCTCCGAGTGCTGACTTTGCAACATCACTCCCATGTTTCTTTAGCTCGAAACAATTCGAATCGCTTCCCCCTGAATCTTCTTCCTCCTCACTGTCCACTTCTTGAATCGGCGCGCTCATGGCGTTGAATGGAACAGACTCAAGTGAACTCCGACGGTTCTTTGGTATCTCATTAGCACTCTCGTGCTGCTTACTCTTGAGAAACGCTTCTATCTCAAACTCGAGCTTCTCCAACGCCGATCCATCACCGCTCTGAATCCTTTCGTCAAGCCATGATTCTGCGATACAAAGAACCATCTGATCTTGCTCATCCCAACCTTGCCAGTTCTTATCCAGCTTCTGCTTTAAACCATGAATCTCCCTTTCGTAACTCTTTATCCCTTTCGCAAACTCGTCACATAACCTCTCCAGAATCTTCTTCGACTTAGTCCCTCTCTCGATCTCGTTAACGCAGTTAGACAATGTAGACTTCAATTCCGAGACCTCTCTTGCCAGTTTCCTATGCAAACTCTCAGAACGTCTCCTCAGTTTCCGTTCTTCTTCTAGCGACTGAACCGCAGAGCTTAACCGATCACGTTCCTTCGTTTCCTTTGAAAGCTTTTCTTCCGCGAGTTGCTTCACTAAATCATCCATCTCGCGTCTATCCGCTTGCTGGCTTCTGAGAAGCTCTTTGATCCGGGCACGTGAATGAGCAAGCTCGCTTTTTAGTGATTTTATCAAGGATATGTTAGCAGAATGCTGCTCCTCGAGGCTCCAAATCCGGTTCAGTACTTTAAGAAGTTCCGTTGATGTCTTGAGATTGTAGTTAGGCTCACCAGCTCGTCTTCTTCCACGAAACTCCAACGAACTTCCCGGGGTTACTGCTGCATTATATGGAGCCACCTACAGAATGATCCATCTCAATACCAATCTCAAAAGGTGACAAACAAATGGCTCTCACTAATAAGCTTGGACTGAATGTGAATACCTCGAGGGAGCTATCGTAGCTTGCAGGAGATAAGGGCTGCAAAGCATGGTCATTTCTTTCGTGATGATGCTTCATAAGCATTTGACCGATCTGTTTCCTTATACTTCCTGCACTCTCTGGCTGGGACACAAGAAGAATCAAGAGATTCAAAACCACGTAACGGACTTTTCTATGGAACTTGAAAATGAAAAGCAGGAGCAAAAAAGGCATCTTCAAGCGCTGTGTGATAGCCTGATAGGCAACTAAGCTAGTAGTAAGATAAACAAAACATTTGCAGTTGAACTAAAGATCACATTTTTATATAGAATCTCAGCTTACAAGAGAATCCTCTGCAGGTCTAAGAAACCAAAATCTAACACAATCCATGTCAGAAAGCTCAAAACTTTAACAGTTAAAACAAGGGCAAAGAAACGCAGTGGCACAAGAAATCCAGATTTGAGCTATGCCCAAGCCTAAAACCAATCAGCCACAGAATTCCAGAAAAAGGGTAAAAACTCTGTCTTTAGAAAGACGAGGAGAGAGGAGAGGGACCTGGTCATCAGTGAGATCAAGACCATTGTCTCTAACCACCGTCTTTCCATGGCCGTGACGGAGACGGCGGTTACTAGGATCACCAGAACTGTGAGGAGCTCGGTGCATTATAGCAACAGGAGGAATCTCGTGGTCTTGGTCGTAGTACTGATAAAATTCCCAGAGAGAAGCTGCAAGCTTTCTTGAGGAATATGAGAATTTAGAAGAAGAAGAAGAAGAAGGGTTATTAGGGTCGAAGCTAATGTGCGCTGGGGTGGAAGGTCGGCGAAAGACACTTCTATGGCCTACAGAAACAGCTCTTCTCCTTAACTTTTCAATAATTATCTTCCCTTTTTGCCCTTCTCCTTCTTCCTCTCCTCCTCCTTCATCTCCTTCTTCCTCTTCTCCTTCTTCTTTACTTTTCATTTCTTTAGACCAAAAGTTTGTACTTTTTTTTTTTTTGCAGCTTTTTATTAATCCACTGATCTAATAAACACTTTTTCTCTGTCCATATTCATGGAAATGAAACTGTTTGTCTATGTCTCTCTCTCTCATGTCATTTTTATCCTTTTTGTTTCTTCCATTTTGGTTCCTTGAAATGAAGTCTTTTTGTTTTGTTCCGTTGAATGGCCGCAAAAAGGAGAAATTGTTAAAGACTCTTGTCTGACACTTACTAAAACCATTCATTAGTTTCATAACCATCCGAATTTTTCCTTAAACTCATATTTTGTTTTAATTTTATTTATTGTTATTTTATGAAAGAAGAAACAGAAGAGTGTGCGTGTCACAGTCTGTGGCACGTATTGGTGATGCTGACATGCTGTGATCTTCAACACATAACTTGTAACTTTTGTTCTTAGCTCTTGTGTGTTTACAATTTTATAAATCCTTGTCCTTACACTCAAATTATTGGTTTTCAAATAGGACAAATACGTCTACTACTTCGTAACATTTCCGAGCAAACCGAATTCTACTGTGGAGAATTAATAGACCCGTTTATTATGTATTTATCATTTAAGCTGTTAACAGAAACTACGGGAGAACTACAATATGGTAAAAGTCGTTATATGGTGGTATTGCCCTAGTGATCCATATGGCAAATTTTATACCATTCAAGTCTCATTTACCGGACTTTTCGTTTTTCAAAGGGTAAATAGAAGAGAGAAAGTAAACGAGTATTCAGGTGTCAAAACAGAGAAAGTAAACATGTTATAGATGTGAATTTTTTTTTTTTTCAGTTTCACTTATTTTAGATAGAGGTGCGTAAAAAACCCAAACCGAATCAAATCAAATCAAATCAACCAAATCCAAAATGATCCAAACCAAACTAAAGTCTACATCTAAACCATTCGGTTAAGAATTCTCTCAACCCAAACGGTTTGGTTTCAAAACCAAATTGAACCAAAAAACCAATGAATTTTATTTCTGTAATTATCTTAATATAATAATATATTAGTTATATTAAAATATATTAAGATTTTCTTATGATTGAGTTCTTATAAATTATTCTTTTACAATTTTTCTTTGAGATTTTTTTGTGGAGATGCTAGTTTTTTGTGAAATTAATTTTTTTTTCATTATATAATAGTGATGTTTGATTTTTTTTTTCTTTCACTAATGTTGACTGATTTTGCTAAACCTTTTTATAAATTGATTATTTTAAATGACGTAGGATAAAACTATAATTAAACCGAACCAAACTGAATTAATTTCGGTTGAATTTAGTTAATATTTTTATAGAAACGAACTGAACCGAAACCGAACATGAAATCAAAGTAGAATGTCCACCCTAATTTTAGATGGTTAACACAAGTAAGAGAAACTCTTGCCAACTATTAGAAATGGGTTTAGTATCCTTATCAAGCCCGGTCCATGATGAAAATTACAAAAATAAAGCCTAGAATAAAATCCACTAAATGATTAAAGTTTAAATACTAATTTTTTTGACAGGTTACCCACAAAATAATGACTAACTGAAAAATATTTACCATCAGAAATTTATCATAAATCATTAATATAGTAGTAATGTTCATTATTAAACTACTTAATTTATGCTTATGAGCTCGGATTATATACTTTGAGAAAATTAATTGTTTAATTGATTTTCGATATGGGGTTGCTCATTCACGACCCGGTTGCTTCCATAATCAGTTTACTCTTTCATTCTACAATCTAAAATGACGAGCTCGAGCTTGCCTATTACGAATGAATCACTCAAAATCACTAAAAAATACTAACAACCCTCTGGTCATAATTTATCAATTATTATCTCAAAATCTTCATCTAACTTAACGAAAGTTTAAATCTCCTAAAATTTCATCTGCTCGACTCATACAAATCCTATGACAACACCAATCACTTAGTTCATAATTTATCTCTTACCTGAAAAAATAGTGATTAGTGTTGAAGAACAAAAGCTTAGATAGGTAGCATATACTATAATCTGATCTTTTGAATTGTTAATTCCCAATATCCAATAGTATTTTGGATCATTCAAACCGTTTAGGCTCAAAATTAATGTTACAAAGACTGCATCTACAAAAAAAAAAAAATAGACAAAGCATAATGACATGTCACATGTTCATATAATTCATCTATTTAAAAAAATATTTATTATAAATATTCACCATTCGACCACACAAAAAAGAACTCTGTATACTATAGATATATGATAAATGATTTTAGTATCTCCATAAATTATTTTGTAGTTTTCTTATGATATGGTCTATTTTTTTGTACTCTATAATATTAATAACTTTTATGTGAATTCTATATTTGAAGCTCAATCAGAGTCATACTAACAAATAACAACCTTGACTTTGTGTAAGCTAGATTAACGAAACTCCATTTTCATCCTTCTTTTTGTTTAAATGAATTAAATAGTTGATCGTTTCTTTTTTGTTATTTTGTTGTAAATGTCTTTAGACATTGAATCATGCAAGTAAACAACAATAAAAAAATCCTCCAATAACTGAGGTTGAAGTGTTGTGATTTCGATTGAAGTTGAACTTTGATTCTATTGATAACCTAAAAAAAACAAATTCGGCTACCAAATAATTATTAAATACTATTAGATACTCTTGAATCACGTTGTTAAGGTAGAATATTTCAGATTGACTAAGTCAGTCAACTCAACAATATGAAAACGAATCGATCTTTGGCAAGTTATTAAAAATCTTGTTTTTTCTGTTCAAGTTGAAAAACATGTATAGAAACAAACATTCTACAAATTTAACCTCTATAATTTTTTTATTGTAATCCCGGCCAACAAATTTTCGTGCTCAACAAACACTAGTCGCAATAATGTAAACTTTTTAAAAAAATAATGTACTCTACATATATACTATATATATATATATATATTAAAGTATATTCAGATAACCAATGAATCAAGGTTAGTGAAAGAATGGAGTCATGGTTAGTGAAAGAATTTGAGTGGTGAAGATATAGAACATCTACTTTATTAGAATTAAACGAAGATTCTTAAAAAGTCATTCTTCTCTAATTAGCTTTTACCTATGTTTATTAACCAAATAATTTTTTCTCTTCCTCTCTCATTTGCATATGTTGTATAAACAGATAACTCAAATAGAGATATATGTCTATAGAGAGTTTTGCTACCAATCAATGTTTACTTCTTACTGTGTTTCTTGAGAAGAGCATAAAAAAAGTCTAAGTTTGATGCAAATGGTTACATTTCTTCAGTATTATATGGTTATCAATCAAGTAAAATTATATATACAGGCTTTTGGATCTAAGATCGTTCCATATATATCTATGTATAGTTTTTTTCTTTGTCACTACAGATGTTTTAATTAGGAAGAAATAATACAAAATTTCAATCGGGATAAGAAAATGAAAAAATATATAATTACATTTTCTTGACAATTACGATGACATCTTATTTATTTATTTATTTAATCAACAAACGCATAAAGGTCTACACGCAATCTCTACGACGTGAATAGGTGATATTAAGCAACAACAAAATTATGATGGAATGTGCTTGAATAATGTTGTAATGTACCAAAACCCGGTTTATCGACACCAAAATTCGAATGGCAACAACCGGTGAGACTGTTCGGCCACACTTCAATAACTTTCGACTTTTGACTTTGTTTGGCCCGAGAATACTTGTCTATAGATAGCTTCATGAGCGAAAACTTTAATCAATATTTTTATGAGTCTAATTGATAGATCCTACCGGTTTCAGCAAGACATTAATTATCTAACCAAGTGGTTTACATAAAGAACAGATTAAACCAATAAACGCAGAGCCGTAGGATGATCTGATTATATATAGTTTACATATACTTTTTTTTTTTTTTTTTGGTTTTCATAGTTTACATATACTTGCACATAAGACATAACACAAGATACTCTATAGAATCTCAATCTCAATTATTTAGTCAACTTTAAAGATACATACATATTTACAGACAGAAGATGGGTACTTTGGTCAACGATACTACGTCGTCGGCCATGAAGTGTCCAGCGGCGACGGTGGTAATGATGAAGGCTACTTCGAATGGAGTGTTCCAAGGAGAGAGCCCATTAGACTTTGCTCTTCCTCTTGTCATTCTACAGATTTGTCTTGTCGTCGCCGTCACTCGCTCTTTAGCCTTCCTTCTCCGTCCCATGAGACAACCTCGTGTCGTCGCAGAGATCATCGTAAGTCCTCCTCAATCAACCGGTTTAGATCAACTTTATAATTTTCCGCTTTAATGAAAACTCTATTCAGACTTCAGTTATAACTTATAACTTTGCGGTTAGTTTATGGGTCAATATGCTATAGTTTGGATTACGTGTCATGAATCTTAATTATCTATACCGGTTCAGTAATATTTTATCTGTCCGGTTTAACCCTTAACCAGAGATTAATTTGTACCGGGGTTTAGGGTGGGATACTTCTGGGCCCGTCGGCTCTCGGAAGAATCACGGCGTACAATAAATCAGTTTTTCCGGCGAGAAGCCTGACGGTGCTCGACACCGTTGCAAACCTCGGCCTCCTTCTCTTCCTCTTCCTCGTCGGTCTCGAGATCGATCTCAAATCTCTCCGCCGCACCGGTAAAAAAGCTATATCCATCGCCGCCGCCGGAATGCTCCTCCCCTTCGCGATGGGCGTCGTCACCTCCTTCGCTTTCCCTGAAGCTTCTTCTTCTTCCGGCGACAGTAACAGAGTTGTTCCGTTCATCATTTTCATGGGAGTTGCACTCTCGATCACTGCTTTCGGAGTTTTGGCGCGAATCCTCGCCGAACTAAAGCTGCTCACCACCGACCTCGGCCGGATTTCAATGTCCGCCGCAGCGATCAACGACGTCTCCGCTTGGATTCTCCTCGCTCTCGCCGTATCTCTCTCCGGCGATCGGAGTTCTCCACTTGTTCCTCTTTGGGTTCTGTTAAGTGGAATCGCGTTTGTGATCGCTTGTTTACTTATCGCGCCGCTGATTTTTAAACTTATCTCTCGGCGTTGCCCTGAAGGCGAACCAATAGACGAGAAGTACGTTTGTATCGCGCTCTGCGTGGTTCTGATCGCGAGTTTCGCAACAGACGCGATTGGAATCCACGCGATCTTCGGCGCGTTTGTGATCGGTGTTTTGTTTCCGAAAGGGCATTTCGCTGACGCGATTGTGGAGAAGATTGAGGATCTCGTCATGGGACTTCTTCTACCGTTGTACTTCGTTATGAGCGGTTTGAAAACGGACATCACGACGATTCATGGTCTGAAGTCGTGGGGACGACTTGCGTTGGTGATCGTTACGGCTTGTTTCGGGAAGATCGTTGGGACTGTGGGTGCTGCCTTGTTAAGCAAGGTAGGGTTTCGTGATTCGCTAGTTCTTGGAGTCTTGATGAACACGAAAGGTTTGGTTGAGCTTATTGTTCTCAACATTGGCAAAGACAGAAAGGTGACTTTTCCTAATCTTAAATCATTATAAAAAAACAAACAATCTTTATCAAACAATACAGAATTTAATTATGATTAATTCTGTAACGCAGGTTCTGAGCGATCAGACTTTTGCAATTATGGTTCTCATGGCGATCTTCACAACATTCATCACAACGCCAATAGTCATGGCGTTTTACAAACCAAGCGAGACAACACAAATGCAAGATAGCGATAGCTACAAGAACCGCAAACGTAGGCGCATGATTGAGAGTGATAACGAAGAAGAGAAAACGCAGCAGCTTAAGGTTTTGATATGTCTTCAAAGCAGTAGAAATATTAATCCTATGATAAAAATAATCGAAGCTTCTCGTGGTGGAAGAAACGAAACTAAAGAAAGCTTTGGCGTTTACGTTATGCATTTAACTCAACTCTCGGAGAGACCTTCTTCGATTAGAATGGTTCAAAAAGCGAGAAGAAACGGCTTGCCTTTTTGGAACAAGAAACGAGATAACTCTAACGCGGTTGTGGTCGCGTTCGAAGCATCTGGTAACCTAAGAAACGTTTCAGTGCGTTCTGTGACCGCTATTTCACCTTTGCTAACAATTCATGAGGATATATGTAGCTCTGCGGATAGCAAACACGCAGCGTTTGTGATTTTGCCGTTTCATAGACAGTGGAGATCTCTCGAGCAAGAATTTGAAACCGTGAGATCAGAATTTCAGGGGATTAACAAAAGAGTTCTTGAAAATTCGCCGTGTTCTGTCGGAATCTTGGTCGATCGTGGGCTCAGTGACAATGATTCTGCGGTAGCTTCAAGCAGTTTTTCACTTTCTGTCAATGTTCTGTTCTTTGGTGGTGGCGATGATCGTGAAGCTTTAGCTTACGGGTTACGAATGGCAGAGCATCCTGGGGTTAAGTTGACCGTTGTGGCTATCTCCAGCACAGAGCGCTCAAGATTTGACATACTTGAAGCGCAAGAAACATCTCCATTTCTGTTGGACGAACAATTCCTTGCCGCAATCAAGAATAAGGCGGCGGCCAATACGACAAGATTTGAAGAGAGGATAGTGAATTCGACAGAGGAAACGGTTAAGATCATCCAGGACTTTTGCGAGTGCAATATTTTATTAGTCGGAAAATCCTCGGATAGACCCTTGGTTCCGAGACTACCGGTTATGAAGATCGAGTTTCCCGAACTTGGACCGGTCGGAAACTTGATCCTCTTGAACGAGATTTCTACTTCGGTTTCAGTTTTGGTGGTTCAACAATACACCGAGAAAAATCCTTCTGTTGTGGGTTCAGTCTCTGCTGCAGTGGTGGAGACGCCGTGAAAAACTGAAATAAGGAAAATGTTTTCTTTACCCTGACGCACAAGAAAAGATGGGTAACACAGATTCTCTTATGACTGTTTAACCTATCATATTCATTCACTCTCCTTGTTCTATCAAAAAGTGTAATAATCGAACTAGTCAAATTGCTTAACCTATATAATTGATCCCATGATTAAAAAAAAGTAAAAAATACGGAAGCAATTTAAGCAAACCACTAGACAGAACTATGTCTAGTGGTTTTGCAGGGAAATTTTTTGTCTACTTTCTTTATTATCACTTTCGTTGTAAAGCTGCTAGATTAACTTTCTGTTGTAAAAGTGAGTTCCAATAAACTTTCGGTAGTAAAAGCAACCATCGTACTATAACACAAAAGATTTTTCATAAAACAACACGTGACATAGTGGATTGCATCAAACCATAAATCTAACAGAATACATAAAAATCCCAAAGACAAGATTGTTACACAACTTAAACGTTATGCAATTATCAAAAGTTTCAGTGTAATCAAACACACACTCACAGAAACACACACACACACACACACACACAC
>OVBI01000485.1:0-70806 GCA_900406495.1 Sisymbrium altissimum | reverse complement strand
TTTGATAATTATGAGCAGCTCTTCTCTAAAAAGTGCACTATTGTTTAAAGAGACACTAAGGGCTGAACTAATATTTTATAATCTCTAGAATCTATTTTTACACATCACATAAATTATAAAATACAAAAGCATATATATAATAAAAACTCGCGTATGCCCGGATATTCACCTAGTGAGTATAACAACATATGACCCTTTTTAATGTATATAGTAATAATTAGGTTCCATGTCTTTTTTTAATACCGTGTTTTTTTTATTCTTTCCCTGAAAATGATTAGACTATTTTGGTTCATTAGATTGGGAACTTTTGAGGGATATCCATATGAGGCTTTGTTGGGTTCTGGTAAATGCTTTACATGGTTCTATTCTAAAGTAGATTGGTGATGTGTAATGGAGCTCCTGCAGTCATGCTCACACCTTGTAAACCTCATCATATAGGCTAAATTAAGTATAAGGGTAACTAATTTGTAAAGGTTAAAGATGGAATAATATTTGAAATATATTCTTCAAGAATTCTATGCGTTCTTGACATATTATAAGCTTTCTTTTCTGGCAGATGGTGGAAGGATCTAAATCTTGCATCTAAACTTCCTTACATAAGGGATCGGATTGTGGAGGTCTATTTCCCCTCATTGGGACTTTATTTTGAACCACGATATTCACTTGGGAGAATTATAACAGCTAAAGCTATCATGGTAACGGTTGTTTTAGATGACACATGTGATGCATATGCCACTTTTCCTGAAGTTCAAAGTCTCATTGATTCTTTGCAGAGGTATATAACATGCACGTATTGTAGAATGTTTTTTTTTTATATAACTACTAACCTTAAGCACTCTTGTCTTTATAAGTTGAATTAACAAGAAAATCATGCTTGGCAAAATGGCAGGTGGGATCTTGGTGCCATTGAAGAACTACCAAGCTATCTGGGACTCGTCATCAAAACTTTATTGGAAACAATGGAAGATATTGAAAGAGAAATGAAGCCACGACAACGATCCGCTAGCGTGCAGCAGATGATAGATGAGGTAATAGGTCGAACTTATACATTAAGTCCTCCAAACTGGAAAGGGAAAATAATATTAAACTAATTTAATGAAACGGTAGACTAAGAGCTTGGGGAGAGCATACCTAGCGATATCAAATGGGGCACGCAAAGGTCACGTTCCAACCTTTGATGAGTATATGGAGGTTGGGCTGGTCACTGCAGGGATGAATGACTATGCATCATATAGTTTTATCGGTATGGAAGATTGTGATGAGAAGCAAACGAACGAATGGTTTAGTTCTGAACCCAAAATCTTCGAAGCTTTGAGTATCATCTACCGTTTGGGTAACGACATAGCTAGCTTCGAGGTATACAAAACACAACTGTTGGAATTTCTATATTTTGGTACGTAGAAATTAAACTCACGGTTATATATACATGAATGAGGCAGGGAGAGATGAGCAGAGGAGAAGTGGCAAATGGGGTCAACTGTTACATGAAGCAATATGGTGTTACCAAAGAAGAAGCGGTCAGAGAATTGAAAAAGATGTGCAGAGATAATTATAAGATAGTGATCGAGGAGTTCCTGAAGACAACTGGAGTACCACGACAGATTTTGGTGCGGTGTCTCAACATTCCGCGAGTGATCGATGTGTATTACAAGGAGGGTACTGATGATTTCACCAATCCTCAAGGAAATCTCAAAGACCTCATAACCTCATTGTTACTTCACCCCATTCCGCTCTAATCACTCTCAGTTCCTTCATTTGCCTACTTATTATGTATTTTGCAATTATAAATCTATCCCATTGACTTTGTAATTTGGAAGTCATCTCGTTGGCAAAATGACAATTGACTTATAACAATAATAAGATGTGCCCACATAACTAAAAGTCTGATTGAGTTATGATTATATTGCATGTTATCCCCATCCCTAGAGTTCTGGAGCATGATGCATGAACCAAGACGTCAACAGAAGGCATTAATGGCACTAAAAGAAAGGATGGACATAGCCACAGTTGGTCAAAACTTAGAATGAAAACGCATCAACCAGTTGGTCGACGGAATAAGCAAAGAATACCTTACATATTTAAGCCATCGACCACGATGTGCATGTCGATGGAAACCCTTAAAACAAGTCTAGAAGAATTTCAAAGGTCTTCAAACGATTCGAATTTATAGCGGCCGAGAAAAACAAAAAAAATTAGTTGAGGAATGGTTTTAAAAATAAAAAAAAAAACAAAAAAAACAAAACAACAAAACAAAACAGAAATGCGGTCATTACAAGCCCAACTTAAAATTTTGAAATTCCCCACGTCACAAAAAGATTAAAATAACATGACCATGCAAAATTTTAAACGTGGCAAACTAACAGTGCAAAAACAGAACAAAAGTTTGGTAAATGAGGCAAATAGTCGATGCCAAAATCAAATTTAGGTTTGGTAAATGAATCAAATAGTCACTACCAAAACCAAATTAAAAAAAAAAAGAACAAACGTTTTTCAAATCTATTTAACCCCACAAATTTTGTTGACATGAGTAAAACATCTTAGGGAAGAAGCAAAGATCAAATATGGAAGTCAAACACCTAGTTCTCTCACTTCTCTTCTTTGTTTGCTCTCTCAGATTCTTGATCGGAAGAAACAAGCGAAAGCACAACCTCCCTCCGAGTCCGACATGGTCGTTACCAGTGATCGGTCACCTCCGACTCCTCAAACCGCCTATCCATCGCACTTTCCACTCCATCTCTCAGTCTCTAGGCCATGCTCCCATCATCTCTCTCCGCCTCGGAAAACGACTCGTCTTCGTCAACTCGTCACACTCGATCGCCGAGGAATGCTTCACCAAGAACGACGTCGTACTCGCGAACCGGACAAGGTTCATCCTCGCCAAGCACGTAGCGTACGACTACACAACCGTGTTGGCAGCTTCCTACGGAGACCACTGGCGTAACCTCCGCCGCATCGGCTCCACCGAGATATTCTCCAACCACAGGCTCAATAGCTTTTTGTCTATCCGTCAGGACGAGATCCGACAGCTGATATTACGTCTCTCCGGGAACTTCTCACGAGTAAGCGAGCTCTCTGAACGTAGCTTTATCATCGAAAATGCTATTTTAATATATATAATAATATATGCAGGAGTTTGCAAAGGTGGAAATGAAGTCAATGTTATCTGACTTAACATTCAACAACATCATCAGAATGGTGGCGGGAAAACGTTACTACGGAGACGGTGTAGAGGAGAATAATCCGGAGGCTAGACGAGTCAGGCAGCTTATTGCGGATGTGGTGGCTATAGGTGGAGCTGGAAACGTTGTTGATTATTTACCGGTCTTGCTTTGGTTTTCAGATTTCGAGACACGTGTCAAGAAGTTGGCGGGTAGGCTTGACGAGTTCTTGCAGGGCTTGGTCGATGAGAAACGAGAAGCTAAGAAGAAGGGCAACACGATGATCGATCACTTGCTTTCTCTGCAAGAATCTCAACCTGATTACTTCACAGACCGCATCATCAAAGGAAGCATATTTGTAAGTGTCCCAAAGCTCGTTTCAATGAAATTACTTACACGATTTTTGTTAAGTTTAGAGTCTTGTGTATGTGTGTAATTTTGTAGTCACTGATACTAGCCGGAACCGATACAACAGCTGTCACGTTAGAATGGGCAATGTCAAACCTGTTGAACCATCCGGAGGTATTGAACAAGGCGAGAGATGAAATCGATAGAAAGGTTGGTTTAGACAGGCTTGTAGATGAATCAGACATCTCAAATCTGCCTTATCTCCAAAACATTGTGTCTGAAACGTTACGTCTGTACCCTGCGGTCCCCGTGCTGCTTCCTCACGTCGCCTCGGAAGATTGTAAAGTAGGCGGGTACGATATGCCTCGTGGCGCGATACTATTGACCAATGCGTGGGCTATACACAGGGATCCTAGGCTATGGGATGATCCAACGAGCTTCAAGCCAGAGAGGTTCGAGAAAGAAGGAGAAGCTCAAAAGCTAATGCCGTTTGGGTTAGGAAGAAGGGCCTGTCCTGGTTCCGGGCTGGCTCATCGGCTACTAAACCTGACTCTTGGATCATTGATTCAATGTTTGGAATGGGAGAGGGTTGGAGAAGAGAAAGTGGATATGAGTGAAAGCAAAGGAGCCACATTGCCTAAAGCCAAGCCACTGGAAGCCATGTGCAGAGCACGTGCCTCTGTTGCTAAATTCTTCCACGAGGCCGCTTGATTTTAAGACTGCTTGTAACGCATTCAAAATAATAAGTCGACTGTAAATTTCCGACACTGTTGATAGTCGACTGTAATGACTCTATCCAGATAAGTAGTTCCTTCATATCTACAGTGTGTGTGTGGTTATAAACTTCGTAATAATGATCGAATATGAAATATTTCTGTGGTGTATTCAAGATACTGGTTAATTTTCTTACACATAGAGAGATCCATCCATTTGAAATTTGAATATTTTCATCTCTTCTGTAACAATCTCAAATGTCCGGCCACTCTATTGGCTAACTCTGTGTATATATATATACAATACGACAGCGATAAAACCCAGTTTTTGGCTTTCTGCTTTCTCATTCCTGTCATAAACCAAAGCCATGAGTTTGTGTCAGATGCATGTTCTTGTGAATCGGATGGGAAAGGATCAGGATGTAGCAAGTACCTTGGAGGGATCAATGGATGTAGTAGAACTCGAAGAGGTCTCAGTGACAGAATCCGAGATTCTAGCTTCTGATTTCTCGTTTGAGTAACTGAAATCAAGAAAAGGAAACAATAGATTTAGAGACTTTGGTCGTCTTCCCCAAACCAGAATGTACTAAAACAGTTGGAGATTAAGAAAAACACTGGAGACTTCAAAAGTTAGTTTGATACACTCACGTTGAAAGTATAGTGACCCAAATAAGCTCCACGCAATCAACCCAGAGTAGTCGTTGTTCTACAGGAACCAAACCGTATGTGATCAAATGAGCAAACGGCCAAAGCTTCCACCCTGCCTGCATTCATCAAAACCAAAGTACGTTTAATCTGAATCTTGAAACCTACACAAGTGAGATAGAGAGAGAGAGAGAGAGGAAAGCTTCTTACTGTTAGCATAGGAAAGAACGTAGCTTTCAATTCTTTGAAGATGCTGAGAGGCGATTCAAGACGAAGAAAACCAAGAACCGTGAAGTAAATACTGTTCCATATAGCCGACCACACGGTTTGATCAAAAGCAACTTTAACAGGAACCACCCACCAATCTTGAAACGGGAAAAGCTCCTCGCAGAACTGGTAATAGAAATGAGACAAAGAGCCATGGAGAGTGAAACCCACCAGCCCTGATCTCAACGTTCTTGCACGATCAATCTCAAACAAAGGTTTTCCTTCGTAACACTGAAGAGAATAAAGATTGTTAATGCCATTCAAACAATTAACGAATTAAAAGAAAAGTATCTTCTTAAGAGAGAGAAAAGAAAACAAGAACCTGAGCTATCCAATCTCCGACAGAATACACAACTCCACTTATAACCATTTTGGCAAGAACCGGGTTTCTCTTTAACGCTTCCTCGTAAGCAATCCAGTTATGTTGAGGAGCGTATCTTAGTATCTCAAACAGTGTCCAGCCCTGAGGATACAAAACCATAAAAAAGAATAAAGCTTTAGTGATGATTCTATACAAACCCATGCAAGAAAACACTGTGACACACAAAGACTAATCAACCGCTCAAGGAAGCATCATCAAAGTCACAATCTTTAGTACTAAATCACTCAAAGCAATACTTACATGCCAATAATCATGGTCGATGGTGAGGAGTTTGGTGATGGCGTAAGTACCAGCAGCTAGAACGATCGTGGCGTTGATGCTTCTATCAATCATCTTATCCATCTCTTCGCTCTCTCTACTCTTGTCGTCTCCTAAGTCAGCAGCTGAAGAAGAAGAAGAAGGAAAGCCTTCCAACGAAAGCCGAGCTTCAGCACCGAACCCAACAACCACCGGTTCGTTGATATCTCTCTCCGTCTCGTTGCTCATCACCACCAAAGAACCTTCCTCGTGGTCTGTACGGTCTCGGCTCTGCACTGGAATCACATCGGTTTCATCGTGGATCAACGCGCAGGAGACGCAGTTTCTCTGTTTGTTTCTAAGGAAGATTTGGGAGCGGTGGGGTTTCAGAGAAGGTTTCGAGAGAGGGAGGAAGCTACGTGGAGAGATTGAGGTGTGGAGCGAAGAAGCAGAAGCCATGTTCGGAGAAGAGAAGAAGGACCGAGTTGACTCGGTGATAACTCTGAGTCAGACTCCCTCGGTTTCTCCGAGTTGTGGAATTTGAAACGGACGCTATCTTATTACACGGACATGTGAAGTCGTGAAGAATCCCACGTAGCTGTGTTTTGGTACGGTTATGTTAGATCAAATCTAACGGTTGTCATTTGGTTTTTGACTTATTGATATGTTTTGACTTAGACGATGAACGGTTACGATCAGAGACTCTTGAAAGTTTCGGTCTGAGTGAGAAGTATTGGTACCGACTTATAGAAGATTCTTCGGATGAGGAAAAGAGTAGAGAGTACTGTCCACAAAAATATAAGATTCTTCACAGTAATAAATGCTGAAAAATATTCAATTTCCTTAACAATTTATGTGATTCAGATATTGTATCGAATTTGGAATTGATGGTAGCCTAGTATCTGATTAATTATTGCCATAGTAAGATGACCAAAATAATTTTGTTATAAAGACTCAGTTTGTCTTGTTCTTCAATTGAGTTTTGCAGATTCGATGTGAATCAAGAACCAATCTAATACTTACAATTTAATACACATCATTAACTATATTTGTTCAACGTTGGCACATCTTTCAACATCCGACCTTAGCTCAGTTGGTAGAGCGGAAGACTGTAGTCTGTGACAGATAATCTTTAGGTCGCTGGTTCGATTCCGGCAGGTCGGAATTATTTTTGTGTTTTTTTAAGACGCCTTGGATTAAGAAACGGCGTGGTGTTCTCCTCTGAAAGTCACAGACGATTTGCTTCCGCATGCTTTACTGTCACACTCACACATGGGGTTTGGATGCAACGTAACATAACGCTTGATCCAGCCCATTGCTTTTCTTCTTTTTTGCTCGACTCGGCACAGCCCAATTTTTTATTAACCATATCAAAATTATAATAATCCATCAATTCGATGATTCATCATTTCATTTGATTGGTTTGATGCGATAATTCAATAACTTGATAGTCAATCAGCTTCCCACTCAATAATCAGTACTTATTTCAAAACTGTGAACGTACCACGTACCAGAGATTAACTACTTCTAACTTAATAACATTTACGCATTTTAACTGAAATATACTTTCTCTTTGTTGAGCTTTTTATAACATTTGGGCAATAATTTTTACAGTGACCAAAGCATTTTCAGTTTTCGTTATGCGCAAATTATTTCCAGATAAGACTGAGTTGGCCATTTTAATGTTCACATATGGAGTGTGGAATTATCAATAAACATGCAATATCAGTGTGGAATTAGTTTAACAATAAACATGTAAAAATCAAGTGGTCACAATAAATTCAGCCATTGTTTGATTATGTTCAAATCTTTATTAATTTTTGTGGAATGGTGGTTTTTCTTTGATAGCAACCTTAACTACGTCCAAAATATCAGCACACAATAATTTATGGTCTTTTTTTCTTCTTTGGCTGCTGATAGTCATAGAGTGAAGAAATTAAGGAGATAAGTTTCAAATTCATTAAAAAAATGTTACAGACATTATAACCAAAAATGGTGGATATAAAGTTCTCAACTACATTATGTTCAATTCGTTTAAAAAAAATATATATATATATATAATGATGCTGACACTTGTAGAAGAAAGTATCCCAGCATAATTAATATTTAGAAAGCACATTAGGTGTGTTAGAGATAGAACTTGAACTTTTAGAGAAACAGGTTCCGTAATTCAGAGTGTCCATTCAAGTTTCAAATCTTAATTCAGATTATAAAAATAACTAACATGAGTGCCGTAGGGAAAAAAGCGCCGTACCATTTTTCAACATGTACATTAAATGCTTTATACGATTCAACAATATAAAGTTTGGCAAACCTGGCTGGAACCGTTTATCACCGAAATTTATTTAAGGTCCTATATTTTACATCTATATATCTATTAATAAATGCAAATGTTGTTTGTCAAATGAGAAGAAAACATAAAACAAACAGAAAGACTTGAAAATTGAGGAGGAGAGGTTTGGCCATGCATGACCTATCCTCTCATCCTTCTGATAAGACAATGACAAACTCAACCTCCAACTGTTTTGTCCACGTGTCAACTACTCACACCTTCTTCATGACACAAATCCTTTGCCACTAAGGAAAATCATAATTACATTAATATGAAGAGACTTCGTACTTACGTACCCTTTTTTTTTTCAAAAATAAAATTAGTTTCTAATTAACGTAGATGAAAAATATACTAAAGAAACACACTAATATAGTTGAGAAGTTTTACAAGTATAAGATTGATAATAAAAATCTTATACATTCATCTCTTCTTATAGTATAATAAAAATCTAAAAATACATATTTTTGTCATAAATTTATTCGTTTTTGAAAAAAGTAATATCTCTACTTTATAGACTAATTATAATACTTGTTTGTTTAATCTAAAGTTTTTTTTTTTGTTTTGAAAGAAGAACAGGTTCTTTATTGAGGGATGTACGTGTGTATGGGGTACTATGGTCCAATCACTCAAGGATTTACTTTCTGAACTCCCCACACGGCACACGAGTATTCGATTTAACTGTCAATAATTAATCACTCGTCCTATATTTTATTATTTATAAGCTCAAAAATTCCACGAACCATAAAACTCCAAACCCACAACTTCTACCATCAAAGAAAGAAAGACACAGAGAAACATTCCTCTCTGAAACCAATCGTGGCCGTATCTTAAAGACTTCTCATTTCTGATTCTTGATTGCTCTAAATCTGAATCAAGAAGATATGGTATGTTTCTGTTTCTTGGTGGACCAGAAGAAAAAAGTGAAGCGGAGCAAACCGGCGGCAGGAACTTGCTCAAGATGCGGCCATGGCGCGAGCATCGCCGACATGAAGACGTCGACGAGATTTTGTTTCGTTCCAATTTACTGGAAATCTTGGAGAGCCGTCGTTTGCAGTTTCTGTGGCTCAGTTCTTAAGTCTTATCGTTGAATTTAGATTTTCTAATTGTATAACCACTGGTTTTTATTACAATATTTACTTAATTATTACGTAAAAGATATATGCGCGGGGATAGTATAGAGATCATAGGTTTTCTTTTGATTAATATTCTACGAGTCTACCTGCAAGAGGATTTTCTTGTTTTGTTTAAATCCCTTGTAATTAAACGGAACTATATATGGTTAGGGTTAGCATATATATATATATATATATATAATGTGGTTTGAAAGTGATTAGTGTGTGGAATATGATTTTAATAGTATAAGATGTTATCTAATTTTGTATAACTGTTTTTTATTATTATTACAACAAATTGGAGCTTTTTGTTACAAATTAAGTTTGAGTTATTCGTATCCATATATGTATGAAAGTTTAATTAATTTAAATTTGGTCAGTTGGACTCTGGCTCGAGTATCTTATTATCCCTAAGTTTTTCGAAAAAACTCTTATGAGACAGTCTCACTTTCGAGATTAGTTGGGTGTTAAGTAATGAAATAAAAGAAATATTGAGATGGAACGGTTGACTATTCTTCTTCGAATAATTCTACATTTATGTTTATAAATGATGATCGATTGTTTTTACTATACTTCAACCACAATACCAATTACAATAGCCATTCATACTGCTGATTATTGTACATTATGCTATATTGTTTTTAATAACCTGCCTTTGACGATATATATATACCTACAAGTGTAAATATCCCAGTTACAATATATAAGTTCATGAAAATAAATTATACACGAAAGTAGATACTAATTTTACAAACTGTCAAATTTCTCAATGTAGTTAAATGAGATGGTATAGTACTAATTAACATATAGATTATCATCGGACGTGAAAAATCCAGTANAAAGGGGGGGGGGGGGGAATCACTATAGTTACCAGCTACCTTTGAATTAAAAACTCATAATTTATCAAAGGGACAAGATATTCTTTCCGTATAATATTTTTTTTTTCAGTAGTGGTACGTAATGTTTGATCCTTAAGAAAATGGTAAGAAAGAATTCTTTCACGCTATAGAATTCTAAGGATCAACAAAGAAAATGGTAGATTTATAACACTCATCACTATGAGAATTGGCTTTGTTGATCTTCCCTTTTTACCGGATTATTCCGGTTCTCCATACTTTCACGCTATATGCCTATATACAAGCTTTCTTTTTGTTTTATATACTTTTGGTTTCTTTCAAGCAAAATATATAACAATATTAATATCTCTTCTCACACTTTTATGATATTTCATGTCATTGTCTCTATATATATTCGAACTTGTAGACGGAATCTTACAATTGGAAGCTTAGATCCGATTTAATCTGATGAGAACGTTCACAACCATGTGTAGTGTAACGGCGTAATAAATATCATACCAAATTTCAAACCAGTGATACATTACCAACACATTGACACGTTTCCTGTCGGAAACCTTCTCAAAGAATCAAAAGCATTGTGAAATAACTACGAAAGGTATTTATTAATCTTCGTTAAAGCTTACTGGTTGAACAAATGTTAGGCATACGTTAAGACAAACAAAAACAAAATATACTATTTTTCAATGCCATTTAAGGTGGCAAAGGGTATAGATATCTATATCTTTATAAAAGTAAGGACCTAAAGCCATTAATTTGTCAATTTTAAAATATGTGAAATTGCCAATGATCAAAAATAATGTTCAAAACACTTTGAAGAGTTATAAATCTACCATCAATTGTATTGACAAAAGCCAGAAAAGAATGGAGAAAATATCTCATCGTCATCTCTCCACATTCCTCTATCTTTGATGGCTCTTCTATATTGTGTAATGCTGGGCATGTTTTTGCTGTTTACGGTGTCACGAGTTTGGTGGGAAACCGCGAACGGACCACAAGGTTAGTATACATAACGAGTATTTCCTGTTCAATTTGAATATATGTATTTTCTGTTGTGTATGTAAAATATAATTTTGATACATATTTGGTTATGTTTTGCAGCAGTTTACAGGGGAAAAGAATGGTTTGATAAGCTGTTCGAATCTGGATTTGCATGTCTTCGCGTTGGATTCCATGAAGATCAAAAGTACTTTAGATCCTGTTTTATCCAATAGATAATTCGTACATTGCCGTGACAAATGTGTATTCTTAAGAAATGTTCTTTATGTTTTGGTTTCTTGGGCTTCTTCCAAATAAAGACATTCTTGTGCTTGATTGATCCGGGTCGGGCACAAAAGTCCAATAGAGCATTTTATATATCTATAGTATAAATTTTAAATAATTATTTGATGTATTTTATAACGGAGAAAGTTAATTCGGAAACAAAGATTCAAATTATGCTGCTGTAAAAAGCATTTATATTCATTTTATCGAATCAACAAAAATAAGAAGAGATTCGATATCATTGGAAGTTAAAACATTAAATTGTAAATTCCTCTTATCTTCACAAAATTTGATTATTATTATTATTACATCGACAATTATTAGATACGGCCTTGTTTGGTAATTAGTTAGTAGTTTTTTGTACTGGCAGTATATATTTAAACAAAAACTTTGTTTTTTCTTATATTGATCGCAGACCTTCAGAAGGTTTTCGGATTTCCAACTTTATCTCTATGTATATAATTATCAAACTGAGTCATTCTTTTTAGCAAAAAAAAAAAGAGCCATTCTTGCTTAATCTTCTTTCCATGATCTCTGCCTTTCATTATCATCACAAATACGTAGATAATGAAAATTAATCCCCTCTATGATTTTCGACCAAATATTCCCCTGATTCTGGTTGTATAAACCAAAGTATATTCCAATTTGAGTGTCCTAGTTATTATATTAGCTAAACTAATAATCCTGTCAAAGTTCATGCGGTTTCATCATTTAGTTACGCGATGAAGGAACATAGTTGTACTCTTCTTTTTATTTGGTAGTGGCGTAGTGCGCTTCTATACTAAATCACGTGGAAATTAGACCAAATGATTTTGGGCAGATATGTAATGTTAGTGTGTATCTAGGATTCAATACAATATATATGTATTAATGGTACATAAATGCATGAAAAAATGGGGAAGTAGTTTAACACTTGGGGCTACCAATGTTGTTTGATATGAAGTGGAAGTAACGCGTTTGCCGAATGGTTATGATTAGTATCTCACATGGACCAACTTGTTGTTCTTCATCAATGAAGGGTCAAGTCAAGTCCAACTCACATTTTTCTTTTCAAATATTAAAACTATATTCGAGTTCGGAAATGATACAACTAAGTTTATAGAGAAAACTAATTGAGCAAAGAACCCGATAGTGCACTGTGCACGTCTATTCATGTTGTTTCGTTTATATGTAAAATATAAGAGGTCATTAAGAAACTGATATAAAGCTATATTATACACATTAGAACAAAAAACCCTCCCGTAATGCTATAGAGCAAGAATCTTTAATTTTCATATTCTCAAGCGCGTAAGTATATGAAATGTGGACGCGTTTAAGGCTCAAATATTTTCAATAGGAAAGAAAGTAACCACAAAGAAAATAGAAAGAAAAAAGAAAAGCAAAAGTGATGAACGCGTCTTCTCGAGTTTATTTCTTTTATCGCTTTAACGTCTTTCGGATTCCAATAGTTCATAACTTTCTTCTAATGACTCACAATTTCTGTCGTTGATTCCAAAATCCACGTTACATGTGATGTACTTATATGTACTACGTACTACTTATTGCTTAGAATGCAATTTTTAATAATTACCAAAAAAACATTATGAACAACAATTTAATTATAATAGGCTGAATAATAATAATAATATTAAGATCACTTACAAATTTTAGTTGTAAATTAATAACGAGTACAAGAATCTTAAATATCCAAATTAAGGAAGACACATGGGATGTTTGGGAAGGATTTCAATTATATATTGGACGGTTAGCGAGAAATCGTATCAAAAACCTAACAAATACTAACAGCCGTAGGATCTGTTCCCTTAATTTAAGTCTTTTATAAACAAGGACCCAACCTATGTCTCTCATGTGACCAACACCACATCGCCAATTGACCTGTCTTTGGTCTAACCTTTTCCTCCACCAAAAGATTTAGAAGACTAGTCTCTTCCACGTGTCGACATATTCTTGGATCTTGTTATATCAACTAGACAACATATAAAAAGCACAAAGGTATTACATAACCATCATTGCACCAAGAGGAATAATTTCATCTAACCAAGAGCCAAAGAAAAAAAAAAACAAGAAATATGGCAAAGGAAGGTTTAGGACTTGAGATCACAGAGCTAAGACTGGGCCTTCCCGGAGATAACAATGGTGAAGGATCCATTTGCGGATCAAAGAAGACGAAGAGGGTGTTCTCGGAGATGATGAAGTCGTCGTCGTTAGATACTGATGGTGAAAACAGCGTCATTTCGTCCGTGGACATTCTCGCCGGTGAAGTTGAGGATGACTCTTCACCGACGGCTAAGAGTCAGGTGGTTGGATGGCCACCGGTGTGTTCTTATAGGACAAAGAAGAACAACAATAAAGAAGCATCAAAAGCGATTGGATACGTAAAAGTTAGCATGGATGGTGTTCCTTATTTGAGGAAGATTGACCTTGGTTCGAGCCAGGGTTATACTCATCTAGCAACCATTCTTGAGAATCTCTTCGGCTGTGCTGGCCTAGGTTAGTATAACTTCGAATATATATATTTTTTTCATATAAAATGTTTTACAATGGCAAAAAAACCAAATTTCTTAATTTTCATAAAGTATATGTATTAAAATATATACGCAAACACTGAATACTACGCACAAATGGAATGACTCTTCCGTTTCCGTGTGGTTCTCGAATTTACATTAACAAATCAACCATTTGGTAAATATGAAAAGTCTACATGGAAAAAACAGAGAGTAAATATAAACATAAATGCAAACCAACAATCAAATTAAAATTACTTACATTAATTAATCCATCTAATTGTTCTGCTCATTTCCATGATTAGTACGTTACATCTCCATGTTAAACCTAGAGACTTATATATATATTATCGCGCAGGAGTGGCGTTGAAGGAGGGTGAGACGTTCGAATACGTTATTATATACGAGGACAAGGACAGAGACTGGATGCTCGTCGGAGATGTTCCTTGGCAGTAAGTTTATATAATCCTACATTATGATCATACTTTGCGTATATTACTATCGATTATGATCATCTTTATAAAAATGATCATTTTTTTTTTCACAAATTTGTATTTAAAAAAATTGATGGTTTTTTTTTTTTAATATTGGCAGGATGTTCAAAGATTCATGCAAGAGGTTGAGGATCGTGAAGAGATCAGATGCAACCGGTTTTGGTCTGCAGCGAGATTCATCATTCGAGTGATCGAGGATGATCTATATCTAGTTAACCATAAAGTTTGAAAACACTTGAGTGAAATTTTCCTTATAGTAGATTTTAAAATTGTAAACTTTCTTGATGATCATAGTGTATAAGATGCATGTTTTCTTCAAGACTAAAGAAGTTTATCATCATTTACTGATTTATGTCCTTAATAGTCATATTGTATGTTTTTTACTTACCTTTAAAGGTTTTTTTTAGTCTCACGTAGACTAATAGATCAATACGATGTAAGTTGTTGTTTTTTTTTAATAATCAAGTGGTATTTTTTTTTTTTTTGAACTTTTAAGTGGTATTATTTGCCGTATATATAATCCTCCGGCTAATTTACCTCATGGAGTATGTTATGGTTTTCTTTTATTTGACGATCCATAAAATCAGATTTTCTTCTTAGATAAATGGGTAAATTGTAGAAACTATGAATCTTCCCAACTCCTTTAAAGAAAAACGAAAAAGGAAAACGTAAAAGTTCACATGCACGTAATATTGGGTGAAGATTCTAACTACTTTGTCGGTCCAAATAAATGATGCATCTTCCGTATTAAATGATCATATCTTTGCAGGTAACAGATTTGAAGTTTATATATACTACATACAATACAATTAGCCCAACCTCTAAACTTATTTCCAAGACAAAAAAAAATGAAAGCACCGTCGCAACAAGACATGACATACTTCGGCCATGTCAAGAAACAGCAAGACGAGAAAGGCTGTTTATACGCAACGTCCGTACAACTATAATCTCTTCTCTATCTTTGTTATTATTTTTCTTGTAAATTATTCTTATGGTTTCGCAGTTCTTGATGAAATCAATTGATATGTGTTGCAGGCTTTTCGGGTTGTTCTGTTGCTGTTGCTGCTACGAAAGATGTGATTGTTGTTGCTGCGTCTGATTCTAATGATCAGCTTAGAATGTTATCTTTATGTGTCCCTTTTGTTTTATCCAAATCCTTCTATGTAATTTCCCTTCAAGCATGGAATTATCTTCGGAAAGCGCCAACAATTGCAAGTATTTAGTTGTCTTTGGGTTGATTCGGTTTGGGTTTTGGAGAATGGATACAGATTCAGTTCGGTTTGGTTTGGTTCGGTTGTAATGTAATTTGAGTGTGGTTTTTGTTTTAGATAAAAAAATGTAATCAAAATAGAATAAAGGGTGAAATTAATTTTAAACATAGAATTTTAATTACTATATATATTGCGTACTTTATTGTTTTCTGCATGTAAAAGCGAAATATTCCACAGTTTCGGAAGTAAGCAAACAAGAAAGCTTTTTCTGTTTTAAATTCCACAGTAAGTTTTGAGAGCAGATTCAGATCTTTGTCCAGCTTCTGTGTAGTAGAATTCAAGGAATTCGACATGATCAAAAGGCTTAAACAGTCGAGGATGATCTTCGTCCACGAGCTCATTTGGTGAACTAATGATATGTCCTGCTTTTGGAATCGAGAACAACCCAAGCGAGTATCTCGTTTCTGGTCCTGTCATCATGACACGGTGATAAGGAGAGTGTAATCGACCATTCAGCAATGCCTGTAACAACAAAAACATCATTTGGTTGTTACTGATCAAAAGCATTCATTCTGTTTTAAAGGAAGTTAAAACCAAAGGGTTCTTACATAGAGAGAATCTCCGATCATAACGATGAAAGAATCTTGTGATGGTTTCACTTTGATCCAGTTCTTGTCTTTGGTCTGCACCTCCAGACCTTCAACATGGTTTTGGTAAAGTATAGTGACGATGTTTTTGTCGGTGTGAGCATTTAGCCCCAGTTTAGTCTCCTCTGTATCAGGTCCTTTGTACTTCATCACTCGCAGGAGGTAGTTCGTCGACTGAAGATGTTCATCCATGTATTCCACGAGTCCAAAGCTCTCCATGATCATTCTTCTGATAGTTATATCTAGCTCTGATAACTTCTCGGAAAACGAATGGATCGTTTTGCTGGTAGTAACACAAGTTTTGATCAAAAATATGTTCATACTAATAGAAATAATGGACATAATGAGTTTACTGACCTAAAACTGTTGTTGCCTTGAGGCCATAGCATTTCAGTGAAGGCGTCTACTTTGGCTGCAACATCAGAATCATCAATACCCATGCTCTCGTACAGTGGCACCATTGGGTATTGACCAACGTATCCATGGAATGGTTTCTTGGATACGTTTCTCAGTTTGGTTTGTAAAGGCAACTCGAAAAGCTCTTCTAAGGCACTAAAAATCGATTTCCGTAGCTCAATAGGGACTTTATCGAAAGAAGCCTCGAAACAGCCATAGTCTTGAAGAGCTTTCTGGACATCAGCTCTGGTTAAGTCCCATTCGGGATCTCCTGGTTTCAGGTTTTTGTTTGAGAAATCGATGACCGGGAGGTGAAGAGGAGTTTCAGAACCCATTTTCTGAGAAGAGAAAGATATGGGAGTTACTGAAGTGATATGTGACAGGCCATTTTATAAATATTATCTTGTAATCAGCTTCAAGGAATCTATTTATTGATGATTCTCTGCACAAGATGTCATATATCTCTCTGAATATAAAACTTAAGGATATGGGAGTTGCTCAAGTGAAATGTGACAACTGACAAGCCATTTATATATATAATATATTATCTTGAAGTCAGCTTCAAGGAATCTATTTTCTGATGATTCTTTCCACAAGATGTCATCTCTGAGTATAAAACTTATGGGGGTTGATCAGCGTGAAGGCGGTTAAGACTTGAACGTAGTTAATACTTTTTATATTCCAGAGGCAATTGAAGACAAAAGATCACTATCAGTTCTGGTATGAACTTTGTTTTATCCTGGAAATACAAGCCATTGATCTCTATGTGGCCTCGTTATGAATTATGATTAATCTTTGTTTAACCTCTTGTTTTACACGGAAAATTTCAGGTCATAGATTTGATATAGTCAATGTTCTCAAGCTATGGCAAATCTTTATTCTACTAGATAACATATGAAAACAACTCCAGAGTCAAAATAGAAAGAAGTTGTTTATTTATTTCATGAGGCTACAATAAGTCCTGAGACCATATAGATCTCTCCTTCCGGATCCCTCGCAGGTGAACTTATAGTATGCTTCAAAATCAAAGGGCTTAAAGAGGCGTGGATACTCGGCATCAACCATCTGCTCCGGTGCATATATCAAATCCTCTGTGTTCGGCATGGAGAAGAGTCCAGCCGAGTACCTTGTCTCCGTCCCCATCCTCACCACACGGTGAACTGCAGATTGTACCCGACCGTTCAACAGTACCTGAATGCATATTTAAACATCATCATCATCGTTTGTTGACAAGTCGTGGAGAGAAAGGAGGTAACTTACATGCAGTATAGTTCCGCTAATGACGAGGAATGAGGAATCTTGTGATGACTTGGCTTTGATCCAGTGCCTACCGTCTTTGGTTTTCACCTCTAATCCGTCTCCTACGTCGTTCTGACAAACTATGGTAAGTACATTTCTATCTGTATGAGCCTCCATGCCTAGGTCCTCCTCTGCTTCATCAACTCCTCTGTATTTCATCATCCGCATTAGGCATTTCGTTGATTTCAGATGCTCCTCTATGTGCTTTTCATCGAGCCCGAAACCCTCCATTATCATTCTCCGGATCTTGACGTCCAGTTCTGATACATGCATGGTAAATGACAGAACAGTCTCACAGCAGAAAACAGAGAAAAATCCCACTGATTCCTCAAGAGCTTTGATCTGTTTATAAAGATACAAAATTTTAAAGACCCTAAAACCTGAAACTCTTGTTGCCTTGAGGCCAAAGCTTCTGAGTAAAGTCGTTGAATTTCTCTGAATTGTCTCCAACGTCAATACCCACTCCCTCATACAGAGGATTTGTAGGATTCTGACCCACATATCCTTTGTACTTACTCTCCGACTCAGTTCTCTGTTTTGACTCTGGTGGTAACCGGAAAAGCTCGTCCGAGACCTCAAACACTGTCTTCCGAAGCTCGACAGTTACTTTATCGAACAAGGCCTCGAAGCATCCATACTCTTCCAGAGCTTGACGCACCTTGCCTCTCACTGAGTCCCACTGGATAGTTCCCGGTTTGAGATCTCGGCTCGTGAAATCGATTACCGGGAGCTGAAGAGCAAGATTAGCTTCCAAACTCGTCATTTGCTGTCTCACAAACTTGTTCTGTTTCTTTTGAAGATCATTAAAGGTCGGTTGTATTATATAGTTATTTTCTGACAGACAACACCTTTACTTTTTATTTAATCTACTTGTAATAAATTCGTCTTTATCCTTGTAATGGTACAGTTGTAAGCTTTACTATAACAAGTGGAAAAAATGTACTACACTACTACAGGTAGAGTACATTACGTGCACGCAAGTGACAAGCAAAAAGACTCAAATCATGATATTTACTCTTATTATTATTATGGAGATGGTTTTACATGGAAACAACTCAGAAGCAGAATTAAAGACAATTTTTTTTTTTTAAATTCTCAGAGGCCACAGTAAGTCCTGAGAGCAGATAGATCTCTCCTTCCAGCTTCCTCAGTGCTGAACTGAAAGTATCCTTCAAATTCAAAGGGCTTAAAGAGACTAGCATGGTCGGTGTCAATCATCTTCTCCGGTGCATATATCAAGTCCTTTGTACTTACTGTCCGCAACAGTTCTCTGTTTTGCCTCTAAAGGTAGTTGGAAAAGCTCTTCAGAAGCACCGAAAACCGCTATTCGAAGTTGAACAAGGCCTCAAAGCATCCGTTGTCTTCTAGAGCTTTTCGGACATTGTCTCTCACCAAATCTCACTCGGCAGTTCTCGATTTTAGGCCATGACTTGTGAAACCAGTGACGGGGAGCTTAAGAGCATGATTTGTTTCCAAACTCGTCATTTCTTGTCTTGCAAACCGTGTCTCAGATCTCTTTCTCTTTGCCTTCTTATATAAGCTACTGAGGACCATTAGGGTTCGATATTAAAGATTATTAGCATTACCATAAATCTCGAAGCCTTATCGTATATGTGTATAATTATTTTGCTGGCAACACTTAATCAGGCAAGTAATAGAAAGACCATAACTTGGTAGTGTTAATGTAGACAAATCTGAATCTACTGACAATACTTTGTTGTTGTAATATAGAAAGACAGTAGATCTGTATATTTTACAACACAACATTGTCAGTACCATGTTAATGTAGACACATCTACTGACAATACTTTGTATATTTCATGGAAATTGAGTTTTATTAGATCAAGCAAATAATGAAAGTTTTATTATTCTGATGGAGATAGGTATACAGTACATGGAAAGTTGGAAGCAAAACATATAAGTTTCTTCTTATTTTTAGAGTAGACATTATTTTTATCTTTTTATATGCTTAAACGCCACAGTAAGTCCTGAGTGCAGCTAGATCTCTCCTTCCAGATCCCTCAGTCGTAAATTGAAAGTATGCTTCAAAATCAAACGGCTTAAACAAGCGAGGATGCTCGGCATCAACCATTTCCTCTGGTGCATATATCAAATCCTCTGTTTTAGGAACAGAGAACAATCCAGCTGAGAGTCTCGTGTTAGTTCCCATCCTCATCACTCGGTGAACACCGGTAAGCACCCGACCATTCAGAAGTACCTGAAAACATAATTTTTAACATCAAAGAAAACGTAAACCAAAAACCAATAAAATAGTTTTAAACTTACGTGTAGCGTAAGCTTCCAAAAAAAAAAAACTTACGTGTAGCGTAGCTCCGCCAAGAACGATGAATGAAGAATCTTGAGAAGGATTGACTTTGATCCAGTGCTTATCATCTCTAGTTTTCACTTCGATCCCGTCTTTTACATCGTTCTGGCAAAGTATGGTGAGCATGTTTCTGTCTGTATGAGCCTCCATACCTAACTCTTCCTCTGTTTCTTCAACTCCTTGGTATTTCATCATTCTGACGAGACTTTTCGTCGAATTCAAATGTTTCTCTATGTAGTTTTCATTGACGCCAAAACTCTCCATTATCATTCTCCTCGTCATGAAGTCAAGTTCGGATACTTTCTCCGCGAATGACATGACCGCATCGCTGCAGAAATAGAGTGAATTAAGAGTTTATACTGTTTCTAATTAGTTGAAATGTATTTAAAATAACGAGATGAGAAAATGTTTTAAGAACCTAAACCTGAAACTTGCATTGCCTTGGGGCCAAAGCTTATGAGTAAATTCATTGACTTTATCATCATTTTCTGCAAAATCAACGCCCATGACTTCGAAAAGAGGTAAAGTTGGAATCTGACCCACATAACCTCTGTATTTTCTCTTTGACACAACTCTCTTTTTGGTCTCTAAAGGTAGCTGAAAGGCCTCCTCAGAAGCATCGAAAACGGCCTTTCGAAGTTCGACAGGGACTTTATCGAACAAGGCCTCAAAGCATCCATACTCTTCTAGAGCTCTTCGGACATCGCCTCTCACTGAGTCCCACTCGAGGGTTCCTGGTTTCAGGTTGGGACTTGTGAAGTCGATGACCGGGAGCTGAAGAGCAGGAGTGGTTTCCAAACTAACCATTTTTTTTCTTTTCTTTTAGAAACTTGTTCTATTTTAGATGTCACTCTATGCATTCTTATATAGGGTTTCGAGGACCACTTCATCTTTTAATAATATTATCATAATATTTCGTCTCATTATATATTTATGGTTTCTGACTACACTCTTTTGTTTTAAATCTTTGTAATGTAGAAGAAACCGTAATTTCGCACTCTTATTGTTGTACTATACAACTTTACAACGGTTTGATTAGATAATTTAAAGAAGATCTGAACTTTTTATCCTATCTTATTGAAAATGAAACTTTGTAAGTAGAAAACCAATCAGATAACATTCAGATTTATAAAACATTATCATTTTGATCAATGGGATACCATTCAGATTCTTATAACATTATCTCTTTGATCATCAATCTTTCTGTGTGTAGATGCTTATTATATACCACAATATGCTTTGAGAGTAGACTTGGCCTCACGGCTTTCTTTGGTTGCATAGAAGTTTATGAGAGCTATGCTGTCGAATGGCTTATACATAAGTGGATGTTCATCATCCACAAGCTCTTCAGGAACCGAAACTGGGCCCGTGACAAACGAGAAAAGAGCTAACGTGTATCGTGTCTTGTCTCCTGCCATTGTCACTCTATGTTCACATGAATGTATCCTGTCGTTGCTCCAACCCTAGTTAAATCCATATTAAATGTTTACATTGTAAACAAATCCAAAGTTCGTTGTAAAATATTAGGAAGGTTCGTGGGTTTTCATCTTAAAATCAATTAGCTATGAATACCATAGAGATGTCACCGGCCATGACGACGTATGACTTAGGTTGGGTTTTCAGGGAAATCCATTCACCGTTCTTTAGTTTAACTTCTAAACCACTGACATCATTGTGGTGAAGTATCGATAAGAAGGTCTTATCGGTGTGCTCAGGAAGAGCTAACGTGGGAGTACACACATGTGGAGGAGCTAAGTACCGGAGGAACCTGAGTAGGTAAGTCTTAGATTCGAGGTGCGAACTGTAATGTTTTTCAACACCATAGTTCTGGAATATCATCCTCACCACTAGTCGGTCCAATTCCGCGACCGCGTTTGAGTAAGTGTGCACGGTATCGCTGCAAAGTTAGAACATTCAACAAGAACGAGGCAGAAAATTGGGATTAAAAAAAAAGCAGCTACCAATGATCTCAGCTACTTTGCAGTCCGAGCTAAAATATAATATGAACGGAATCCTAATTTCTTTGTCAAAATCTCAGACGAGTTATCCAAAAATTTTAAAAAGAAAAACGAGAAAAAAACATATTCATTGTCTTCATCAAATATTTTGGAAAATTGATTGGATGAGCACAAACGAAATTTTTTTCTTCCGTTTGCGTTTCAAATTGAGTTGTAAGGTAATATCTTGTTTAAAATAAATACTACTTATGGTTTCATTGAAAAATAAAAAACAATTATAAAATGAAACGCAAAGTATAAAACAATTGAGGCCGCAAATTTTAAGTTTTGCATGTGTTTACAAATTTTAAGTAATGAAAGAATTCGTCAGAGATGAATACTTAAAGGTTGTGACTTCACTTAAGAGGAAAAAGACACTTAAAACATATATATGTAAACACGAAATTGCAAGAAAATACAATTATAACATGTAAACTTAAACGCGAAATGCAGAAAGCAATTGAGCCGCAAATTCGGGACATACCAAAAACGATTGTTTCCTTGAGGCCACATGAGATTAGTGAACGTCTGAGCATCTTCTTTGTTCGTAACATAGTCAATTCCAAGACCTTCGAGAAGTGGGAACACGTGCACATGACTAGTGTAGCCATGGTACGGCTTCTCGATTACATTCTTCTTCTTTGTCTCCGTCGGTAGATTAAACAGTTCCACAGCAGCAGATAAGGCTTCTTGTTGCTGCGTAACTCCAGAGTATAACGCCACGAAACAGCCGTATTCCTCCAAGGCTTTACAGACATCTTTGGAAACCGATCGCCACGTGGGCGTGTTTGGTTTCAGGTCTTGACTTGTGAGATCAAGAATTGGAACCTTAGCAGTCAAGATTGATTCCATTATGGTTGTTCCCTTGATATATTTGGAGCCTTTCAACTTGACGTATATATGGAAATTGAATTTCATAAAATATATGAGTGATAGTGCAGTACGATTAGTGACTAATGTTATTAATATAGTGTTTTGTTATCACTCGAAACGGATCATGGATCCAAAGATGCCTTTGAAATACATTTTTTTATTTCATTTTTTTTTTGGCCTTTCAAGTACATTGTTTTAGAGTAGACATCCAATATCTATTTTCATCTCAAATAATTTTACATCCTCACGAATCTGAAATACATTATAAATAGAAATCATATATATATACATATAAGTTATGATCTATAAGACCCATAAAAAATATTGGAAAAAAAGACACTAAATGTCTTCGAAAATTCCGACCTTGGACTTCTCATAAGTGGCACTACTGAGAATCAACATGCAACATATTGAACATGCATTAGAAGACTATGGATGTTTGAAAATATTACAAAATAGCAGAGATAGATCATGAACCAATAAGATAACATATTAGACTAAGAGAAACATTGTCAACTTGATAAATCTTCTCTGACTGTAAAGCTGCTTTTTAAATACCGCAATATGTTTTGAGAGTTGACTTCGCTTCCCGGCCTTCTTTGGTTGCATAGAAGTTTATGAGAGCGATGTTATCGAAAGGCTTGTACATGAGAGGATGTTCTGCGTCCACAAGCTCCTCAGGGACCGAAACCATTCCCTTGACAAAAGAGAAAAGACCCAAAGCGTACCTTGTCTTGTCTCCTTCCATTGTCACTTTATGCTCGCAAGAGCGTATCCTGTCATTGCTCCAACCCTAAACCATATAAACGATTACGAATGTTCATGGGTTTGTATCTCAAAACCCACTAAGCTTAAGTAAATGCCTATTTTGGACTGGCTACGAATGTCTCGTTTGGTTGTTTACGTTATATATTACGTTATATAAGTAAACCAATTACGAATGTTCATTTTTTTTTTAAGTGGTTATTATTTTCATATTATTTCAAAAATTCTCATGCAAACTTAAGGTAAACACATTGCATTGAAAACAATCGGGGTTTTAAATCATTTATCGTTTCAGTTACCATAGAGATATCACCAGCCATGACAACGTATGACTTGGGTGGGAGTTGGAGAGAAATCCATTCACCGTCCTTTGATTTCACCTCTAAACCATTCACACCATTTTGGTGAAGTATCGATAAGAAGGTCTTGTCTGTGTGCTGAGGAAAAGCTGGCATTGAAATAGACTCTGGTGGAGCCAAATACTTGAGGAATTTGAGTAGATAAGTCTTTGACCTTACATGCGAATCATAGTGTTTCTCCACACCGTAGTTCTCAAATATCATCCTTACCACTAGTCGGTCCAGTTCCGCAACCGCATTTGAGAAACTGTGCGCGGTTTCGCTACAAAGTTTAAATTCAAGCAAATAAGAATAGTTTTAGGGTTTCAAAACAGAGCAATATACAGACAAAAAACAACAACAACAAAAAGAATAAAAAAAAAGGGAACATACCTAAAACATTAAACCAGAGTTGAGAAAAACGTAACCAAATTTTAGTTTAGCTAAATTAAATTAAACCAACGGAAATTTCTCCAATCGAATTACGAATTAATTTCTTTCGTTTTAGTTTCTGTTAAACCGAAAAAAACAAGAAATATAAAAACTAAAATCAAACCATAAACCGCATGCTCATTCTTAATAATGTAATCAAGCCCGAAACATACCAAAACTGATGGTTTCCTTGAGGCCACATGAGATGAGTGAATCTCAGAGCATCTTCTTTGTTTGTTGCATAGTCAATTCCAAGACTTTCGTGAAGAGGGATTACAGGCATTTGGCCAACGTAGCCATGGTACGGCTTCTCGCTCACGTTCTTCCTCTTTGTCTCAGTCGGGAGATCGAACAGTTCCTCCGCTGCTGCGAAAACGGAATCGTCTAGCTGCTGCGTTACTCCGTCGTACACGGCCACGAAACAGCCGTATTCCTCCAAGGCTTCACATGCTTCTCTGGAAATGGAACGCCACGTGGACGTGCTTGGCTTCGAGTCTTGTCGGTTCGTGAGATCAAGAATCGGAACTTTAGAAGAAGACTTCATGATTGATCCCATTTGGATGCTTTTGTTTCTAAATTGGTCTTCTTGAATTTGTCAGCACCTACTTATGTAATTTATAGAGAATTTATTTAACATATAATCATGATTATTATTATATATTAATCGACTTGTACGTTCCATATTTTCGCAAACATATTTTCGTAAATCCGATCCAAAACCGAAACCGTACAAAGTCGTTCCATGACATATTTAAAAAACCGAAAATTTGGAAAATCTGAATCGAAAGCAAACCGAAATCGAATTGGATATCATAATATATAATGTGGTCCAAAGATTCCGATGACTAGTAGTACTAATATATATTAATATATAATGTGGTCCATAGATTCCGATGACTAGCTAGTAATGTGGTCCTAGCTTCGGGTGACTAGTAATATTAGTATAGTAATCTTTTGTTGTTACTCTAAAACGGATAATCGAAACCTAAGAAGTAAGATCCCTTTACATTTGTCTTATAATGAACATCCAAAATTCATTTTCATCTTACAGGGATATTCCATATACAGCTGTTTGAGATTATTTATATGCATAAGGTATGATGATCCAGGAGAAAACAGACCTAAATCTTGAAAACATATGACAAACAAAATGTCTTCTAAGATCCCTACGTTAGATTTCTCAAGAGAAGATTTGATACCGGGCACAAAGTATTGGGAATCAACAAGCAAGAACATAAGACAAGCACTTGAAGAATATGGATGTTTCATCATAGATCTTCAAGACAAGACTCCTTTAGATCTGCTTGATAAAGTCTTTGGTTCTTTAGTCGAGTTGTTTGATCTTCCGACACAAACCAAAATGAAGAACAAATACGATAAGCCGTTAAATGGCTACGTTGGTCAGATTCCAGCTCTTCCTCTTCATGAAAGTCTTGGCATTGATAATGCCACTTCTTTAGAAGCAACCAGAAGCTTCACCCGTTTAATGTGGCCGCAAGGAAACGAACAATTCAGGTATGTATACAAAGATTAATCGAGTTCTGAATCCTCTAACTATTCTTTTTTTATAACCTTCAACTTTGCTTGGTTTGTGTTAGTGAATGTGTGCACAAGTATGCGGAGTTTGCAGCCAATCTTGATCAAATGGTGACTCGGATGGTTTTTGAAGCTTATAACGTCGAGAAATACTACGATTCATACATTGGATCAACTACTTACCTTCTCCGTGTGCTAAAAACTGGTGCACCGAACAACAAAAACCTTAATTTAGGATTTGTCACACATACGGACAAGAGCTTCACAACCATACTTCACCAAAACCAAGTCAATGGTCTTGAAATGGAAACCAGAGAAGGAGAAAGAATCAATATAAATTTATCATCACCTTCACTGTTTATGATTGTCGCAGGCGATGCGTTGATGGTAAAGTTAGGTTATATAAAACAAAAATAGAAATGTATACTTAATACAAATATAAATTGAACTAACTTAAGTGTATTTACCTTTAGGCATGGAGCAACGATAGGGTTTGGTCTCCGCGACACCAAGTTTTAGTGAGCGGTGAGACAGACCGATACTCTCTTGGAATGTTTTCATTCAACAATGGAACACTTCAAGTACCAGAAGAGCTTATTGATCATCAACATCCTCTCATGTATAAGCCATTTGATCATATTGGTCTACTTCGATTTTACCGTACTGACACCGGTTACAAATCAGAGTGTCCTATCAAAGCCTATTGTGGTATTTAAAATGCTTCTGTTTTTATTTATGTATCAACTATCTAAAGCTTCATAAATGAAAAATGCAATAATCTTAAAAGAGAAAAATGAGTGTAATCATATTCAGTAAAACATATATACTTACATGGTAGGTTACAAGGACATGATCCAATTCTTGGTTTGGAATCAAGACATCAATATCAGCACAAAATTGAGAAATACATCATTCTTCATCACTGTGATTTCCATTGACACAGACTCCAGAAACCATTTCTGATTCAGACATTACTCTCTCGTACTTAACAGAGCGAGAAGGGAGAATCCTAAACCGTCCAAAGGTTAAAGCTTGAGAAAGCTTGTCATAGTCCCATCTCTGCTGAACAAACACAATGACTGCAAGTAGAATCGCGGTAAGTGGTATCGCTATATCCCCAAACTTGGAGAAGAACTCAAAATTCGGATTAACAAACTCGTGTTCTTCTCCGATGAAGTAAGGATCAGGAGCAGAGCCAATGATGTAGTCATATACGTGCGGGAAAAGCCTCACCAGTGTGATCCCTAAGTAATATAGCTTCCTTAGTGGCTGCTTTGAATCAATCTGCCACATAAAATTAGCAATCACCTGAGGGAGCAAAAAGAAATCTTGAACCAAACCAATATACTCCTCTGTTTCGGTTTGCCACCAGTTTGTAGCGGCAGGGGTATAACCTCCAAAAACTTCTGTAAATCTCTGTGTCCTAGCTGGATGCATAATCAAAGCAAGTATGTATCCTAGAGCGTGTAAGATTGAGGCGATGAGAAGCACACGCCGATCACTTGGAACTTTATGCGGTTCTTGAGGTGTTCGAGTGAGCAATCTGACACGAGACTTCCACACTTTCTGACAAAGCCTTAGAGTTAGTAGAAAGCAAAGCATCACGAGGAGCTTCACAGTGTAATCAATCACATTGAACCACTGACTTCTCTGGAGATCATACGAAGGTGTTTCATACGTTGTTGATGAAGCTGCTTTTCTTTTAAAGAGAGCTTCTGCACCAGTGATTAACGGCAAGCTATAACCAAGAGCTTGAACTCCAAGCGTTACAAGAGAAACGAAAGGAACCGATTCAGTATTGCTTCTGATATAAAAGAACTGACTCGTGATGCAACCGATGGAGAAGGTAAGCGTGAGAACCCTGAGGATCCCTTCAACGCCTGCACGAGAAAGAATATCTTCACGCTGCCTTCGGTAAAAGACAGGAGTAGTTTTGAGCTTCACCGGGTTAAAATAGAGAGGATCATCGTCCGGTCTTCTGCTAGATATAGAAACCTTAGCAGTTGGATCGGCTAACCATCGTGATTTGATGGGTGGATAAGAAACCACAACGTCAATCAAACAATCTAGCCCTGCTTCAAGATCACCACTCGCAGACAAGATTTCCCACGAGGCCCTCACGTCTCTGCATCCGACAAGATACATTTTCCCGGTATGCTCATCGTAAAGACCTTCCAAATAGATCACAGAGAAGTTACCAAAAGCCTCCCCTGTAAGTGAGATTTGAGCTGATATATTCAGAAGAAGCTGCTTCTCAGTGTATTGAGCTTTTGTCTGGTAAGGAGTATTACGTCTCTGTTCATCCATGGAATCATTCGAAGAACGCCAAAAAAGTCCGAACAAAGGACCAAGCGAAAGAACATCCATCCCGAAGTTCGTCCCCAACACCCGCTTGTCGGTAAAAGCAGGTGTGTGGAAAGTCAAATCCTCAGCTAGAAGAGACAGGCTCGAAAGGGTATCCTCGGAGTCTTCTAACTTTGGAAACTTCATGACCGACTTCTTGATTATGGTTGTGAAAGAGAACTCTTGGTTTCTCTCAAGGATACTACCAGCTTCATCTGTCTTGGAGTAACTATAAAGCGGGTGCGAAGCAGAAGACTGGAAGTAGTTCTGCATATCCATAGGCTCCACAAGCTTCTCAAACGATAAAGGGAAGAAAGAAGGAGTCAGATTCTTCTCAGTGTTTAAGCAAGAGAATGTTCCAACGAGTATACTTCGCTGCCGTATCGAAAACGTAGTTGGAATATACAAACACACACGAGAGTTACATCCATCAACTTGACCACGTCTGCAACCAACCATACATAACTGTCCGCTCGACGGTTTCCAAATCCCTTCAGCTGTAACAGTCATATTGGTAATCCCTGATCTCAACCCTGAGATGTAAAGATTCTCATTCGGATGAACCGCACGGAAAACCGCAGAGACTTTTGTAACAGCATCAGCTTCGGACTTAGCAGCTGTTTCTTGGCAATGTACATTTTGCATATACAGCTTCACGTCTTTAAAGCTACCGTCCGTTGATTTGATATCACCATCAGAAGCAAAAGGACCCAACTTGCTACAGAAATCATCCGTGCCGTTACATTTCCAGTTAGGTACAACAGTGAGAGGCGCACGAGAGGTAACTCTTTGAAGAAGATCACAAAAGCCTTTCCCTTTATAGACATCAATACCACTACTAATACTAGTAAAGGTTCCGTTTTTATAAGGATACGGTTCACAAGCCTTTGACACCAAGTCACCAGAGACGAAATCGTATTGAACTGACTTACCTAACTGAGAAAACAGATTGATCTTGTCGAAGTACTTGAGGTTAGGTTTCTGGTTTAGACTTTTGAGCTCTCCATGAATCACTCTTTTCGTCAAGGTGAAGCTTTTAGGGTAACGAAGAAGAAGCATAATCTGATCATCTTGCAAAAGCGGAGGCGTGTCGTGTTCCTTAACCCATTTCCACGGATCAGAAGGAGACTCAGCGTCACGAGAAGGAAGCACTGTTTCGCCAAGCATACACAAGACTCTTTCTTCATCGTCCTTCTCAAAGTAAACTCCTTGGAAAGAGATCTTAAGCTGAGTATGACTCGGCCAAAGCTCGAACTCGCGGACACCGTGAGATCTTAAACTTAACTCGTTAAACATAGTGATGGCGAGAAGCAAAACTCCATTGACGCCGACGTGTTTCTTGGCTCGATGTGGAAGATCTAGATCTGTGACTCGGAAAGAAACCAGATTCATAGGCTTATTCGTGGAAGAGTTCGTCGAATCAAACGGTAGTATCGGAGAGTCGCCGGAATCTTGATTCCAATCTCCGTAACGAAAGCCGAGCTTCTTCTTGGCTTTGCGAAGATCTCTTGAGATATCATCGACTTTGAGTTCAGAAGCTGAAGATAAAACTGATTTGCATCTTCTCTTAACTTCGTTGATCCGATCGTAACTGATCTTCGGGGAGGGTTCGTCATTGAACTCGCCGCCGAATGATTCCGATGAAGGAGATACATAAGCAGTTTTGTAACCTAACTCGGAGAAGGAAGAAAGTACTAGAGAAGACAAGAAACCAAGTGAGAGAAAGATCAAAAGGAGGAGGTTATGTTCGGTTTTCATAGTGACATTAACTACCCAGAAGAAGAAGAAGAAGAAGAAGAAGAAGAAGTCGTTTTGTTGTGGAGGGGAAACTAAAAAGACAGGAGCTTTTGCGAGTCCGACAATTGGTTTTAGGACAAAGATGGAAACTTTGGTTAAGGGTATGACAGAACAGAACAAGAAGAAGTTGGAAACAGTGGGGATTGGTTATGGATTTTCTCTACAATGTTCGATTTGGTGAAACACTTGCATCATTCGGGAATGACACAGATCGAGAGATAGGGACGATTTTTATTACACTCGAAGTTAAGTCGCAGAACAGTGAACAAAGAAAAGTCTTTAATATTTTCCTCTTTATTATTTTTTTTAAAAAAACAAAAAATTAATATTTATATTTTCATTAAATCTCTAAAATGTTTCACAATTCAAAACTAATGATTTATGATTTATTAAAAACAAAAAATTCAAGTGCATTAAAATTATTATTGTAAAACTCTACTGTCGATATTTTTTTTTTAAAAGTCTAAACGGTTAAAACGATCCAGATACTCAACGATTTTTTTTTTTAATCCTCCAGTAATCAGCTCATCTGTTAAACACAACACTTTTTTTTGTCTGAACGCATGATTAACGTCTAAAGAATTTAGCACAATTATGGTTTGTTAGGATCAATATAGTTTTTAGTGAGTGGTTGACTTGACTTATAAAGATGCTGAAGGCGTGTTCGACGGGATATGTTTTAATGCGATCACATTGACCTTGACTTACTTCTCTAACCAAACACTCTATAGTTCTCCAATTTTCATTCGTTCATATAGATATTTTACAAGTAGGTTTGTTCCAAATGGCTCATGAATTTATTATCTTTTCAATGGACAACAAAACTGATAAAGACATTTTATAACGTTTTCTATTGTGCTTCAACGTTAGAGGGTTCAATCTGTTTAATTTTTATTTGGGCAATTGGATACAAATTGCTTTTTTAGTAATTTATTACTTAGAAAACCTTATCTGTTGATTTTATATTATAAGCGTTGAATCTTTCAAACGCATGAAACCATAAAGGAATTGAACCTAAAAGCATGGTATTATTCAGACCCACGAAATTGTAGGGACCTCGGTTCCAAACTTCAATAAAAAACAATAAAAACTACTATAACAACTAGAACNAAACAAAAAAAAAAAAAAAAAAAAAAAAACTAGAGAAGCCAAATGACAAATACTCGGGCCTAAAATTGTTTGGGCCTAAATTTTACCCATAGATCCACTACATAGCTGATGCCCGAAACTTGAAGTAGAAGGAACTATAAAGAAGTGTATGAAAAAAGTTGTCGAGGATATGAAATTAGGTGGAAATAAAACAGCGTAACTAGATGTGCGAGAAGGTTGATAAGACCCATCCATGAAGAAGCTTGATCCACAATCTTAAATAAAATAAAAAAGCTTGACCAACAATCCATCGACATGACTTATGAGCAACGAAAATATACAAGTAGATTGATAAACAAGGAGTGCAAAATAAATGTCCGGCAGCAGCAGCAACAACAATAACAACAACAGAAAGTAAATAAAGGATATGATACAAACTCTGTTTTTTCAAGACATAGATTTTCTCTACCTAGAAGGTGTTCTTCCTTGAACAAGCTTAGTCTTCATATTAGTAGGTGCCTGAGTAACATACTCAAAATACTCTTCTCTTTCTCCATTATCACCAAACTCTTCCCCATTCGTCTTATCCAAAACGCTAACTAGTGTGAAGTAGAAGGGTTTGGACTGAACGATGAGCTACTCTTACCAATGTTGTTGGGGCGACTAGGACTCAGCTTCGTCTGCTCAGTGAGCAGTACTTGAATAACAGTTCTAACCGGTAAACGATCGTTCTGTGCAGCGTGAAGAGATGCCTCCATTGATAGCATCTTGCTATCTATTAGTCCACAAAGTCTCTTCCTTTCTTGCTTGGTCACTTTAGGATGTGCCTAACCAAAGAAACCCAACTCTATTTGAATCAAACCCATCACAAATTAAGCTTAAAATTTCCGACTTTTAGACCTAAAGTAATGACCAAGTTCGCCGTTCTGAGGAGACCTGGAGACGGAGTAGGAAATCACAAGAAACAGAGTCTTTCTCCGGCGGGATGATTCCGATTAGTGGTTCGACGAAGCTTGAATAGTTTTTCGATTAAAAAACAAAAACTTGAAAAAACCTCATTCATGCGGACGTAGCACTTCCATTAGAGAGTGTTTATTTTATATTTTATTTTTTGAGCGGATCGCTTATAGCTTGTGGACCACTCTACTGTGTATTATCTTATTCTCACTCTTTTTTTTTTATAATCCATATTTTTGGTTGAATGGGGAAATTGAAGATGGTCTGTTCGCCTTGGTGGTTGGACCACCTTTGGAACACTCCCCATTCAAAGCCTTATTGGTTGTTAGTTAGGATCAATACAGTTTTCAGTGAGTGGTCGACTTGACTTATAAAAATGCGGGTGGCGTGTTCGATCATATGCTATAATTCTCCAAGTTCATTCGTTCAGATAGAAACTTAGAAGCAGCTTTGTTACAAATGACTCGCACTCATTTAGTTAAGGGACAAGAAAAAGTCATCACTTATTACAGAAAAAAAAAAATAATAAACAGTACTGCTTGATGGATTGGGAATGAGTCAGACTTCTTTGGTGGGTTGGGGGAAAATTTAAGATGTATTGAACAATGGTGATGTTGATCAACGGTACGGCTTGATGGATTGGTTGGAACCTCCAGATTTTAGAGTGCAAGTATCACAGCCCTCTGGTACATGAATGTGATTGTTGATCCTAGTGGTTTTGGTAAATAGTCCAAACTTACCAATGTTTGGTAAGTTTTGGTTTTGGGGGTTGGTTGCCTCGTCCACGATCTTTAGAGCTGAAGATGAAGCGATACTGATCTTTCTATCATCCTCGAGCAACTGCTCCGTAAACTGTCTCATGGCCTTTCTTGAGCTCTTCCCTTCCCGGGTCCTCTTCACTGGCTGATCCGGTATGATGAGCGCCGTCGGTTTTTCTGTATATTTGACTTGTCCCGAACTTGGGATCGCATCAGTAAGGACTGCAAAATAGATGCACAAAACTAACAATTGAGAAGACTCTTTCAAGATTATGTTTTCTTCCTTTAACATGCATGCATTTTTTATATATTACCTGGCTTCGGATGCTTATACTTAAACTCCGCTTCTCCTTCTCCTTCTCCGTTATTACCATTCTTCTTGTCTACAACTTTACTGCTAAAACCCTTCCTAAATCTGAACTTTTTCCACCTTAAGTACCATTTACACCCACCAGTGTTGCTAGTAATACCACTACCACCTTTCTTCTCTTTCTTTAATTGCGTGTGCATCGCTTCACACTCGCTCTGCAGCTTCTCCATACCTACTCTCAATCTCCTAATCTCTGCTTGCTGAACATTCATGTCGCGTTTGGACATGCGCCAACCAGGACTTGGCTCTGAGAATTGTGAACCAGAAGGGTTTCGACTTAATGATGAGCCAGTAAAATCAATGTTGTTGTTGTTGTTGTTGTGGCGATTACTCAACTTTGTCTGTTCATCAGTGAACAAAATTTGAATGATAGTTCTCACTGGTAAGCGATGGTTTTCTACAGCGTGAAGAGACGCCTCCATTGATAACTTCTTGGTGCCTATTATCCCACAAATTCTCCTCCTTTCTTGCTTCGTCACATTAGGATGTGCCTAAAACCAATGAAATCATTAAAGTTGGAATCGTTATATACATCTTAGGGGTGAATCTTTCAACCTTACAAATTTGGTTTTTTGTTTTTTTCATTATGTTACCTTGAGATAAGTGTCAATTGCGCGGTATAAGCCATCTTCTGTTACTCGAGAATGGTTAGGGAGAGCTTCCGCGAGGGACATAAACTCCGTGAGGCTTAAGTTACTGTCTACGGCGGCTTCTGCGAGGTAAGAGTCCACGAGCTTCGCCAGTTTAATAAGAGAAGCACCGCTTTTGAATCCTTCATTGTCTAATCTTGCGAACTTCTTGACCAATCGAGTCACTAGCTCCACGTCCAACAATGTACAGCAAGTGTGACTGAAAGAAGGTATCATTAGCTCTCTGAGGGAAGCTTGTTCTAGCTGCCACGATATCCTCGTCTCGAGTTCGGCCGTGTAGTTCGGGTCTGCTCCAACCATGTTTGCGGTTCTGAGAAGACGGAGGAGGAAGTTACATGAAACAGAATCGTTCACCGGCGGAATGATTCCGATCAAGATTTCAACAAAGTAACGTTTTTTCATCAAGTACGCCGTTACACTATCCGATCGCTGCTGCTGATGTGTATCGTCTGGATTCGTCGCAACGAGGCCGGAGAGTTCAGGGAGCCACGTGGAAGCATAACGAGCGATTATGGAGCCAATGTGGTCGGGAGGGGCGCCTTTGGCTTTGATTGTGGCGATGGTTTTGACGAAACAATCCACGTCGAGAATGAAACCGTTGTCCTCGAACCAAAAACACTCCGTTCCTACGCCAGCTTTTGACGGCGGTTTGCCGGAGATGATGGCAGACGCAGGCAAAGATGTTTTTGACATCCTTTTGGTTTTCACGGTGAAGGTAGAGTAGTTAGTATTATAAGCAAAACTTTCATCATCTCTCATCAGAAACAATATTCATTTCCAAAGGAAAGAACAAATTTTTGCCATTTCTTAGATAAAAACAATATTCTTGTTTGATCGATGATATCCAAACAAATTACTGATCTTTGAGGGTTTTAGACCTTAGACGTAGCTATTAAGCTACAGTTTATCCATTAATTGGCAAACAATGTAAGACAAATAAACCAACTTTAGCAAAATATCTGGATATTTAAATGATCTTAAAATATGGATTTTGATGACACACAATTGCCCAAAAAGCCTTGAAAAGTACTAGAATTCATAAATTATCAGTAGCATGTATAGTATTAAAAATCAAGTGTCAATTAGCTTAGTAACGATACACGGTTTTATATTAAGAATCATTTAGCATTTTAGCTAATAAATAAGGAATGAAGGTATATAATTAGCAAAATAACCATGCTATAACAAAATGACTCATTTACTGTGTTTGTCAGTAGGGATTTTGACACTTGAACCTTTGGTTTAATTAATTTATAATGAGAAAATTGTTAGATTTTTTTTCCTTATTATAAAGCACATATTCTATATACATAACGGTAGCATACTATATTACTAGGAGAGAACATACATTTCTGAATATATAAATAACATGTTATTTATTTGAAACATGGTAAATTATTTATCGAGCCATATAGTCTCCCAATTTTTAGTTAACACAATAACTAAAATTATTAGATTTTAACTTTTAGATTAATGTATTTACGTTTGTGTGACATTTATCTTTTGACCATTCGGTATTTTTATTCAAAATAAATTTGAAATTTAAAAAATTTCAATAAAATTAATAAATTGATTATTTAAATTAGATTTGATTTTCTCTATGATTTCTATCATCAATTCATCGTCATTAAATAAAAATCGATGCTCCGTGACAATCAAAATATGTTTAATATCATAATTATTACGTGAGAATGTGACGAAATATTTAAAAATGAGAAATTATAAAGAAAAATTGAAAAATCAATCTTATATGTATAAAAAGTTTAGGTAAAAAAATGATCTTAAATAATAAATCAGAGGTGAAAAAAAAATATTATAATTTTTTTTTTACTTGGGTTTCTAATAGAGAAAAATATGTGTTATTAAAAATAGATTTCTAAATGTAGCCACCCATTTATTGTATTTTTAATTGATAAAACATATAAATTGTAATTTTATAATTTTCTCGAATTAATAAGCTATAAAATTTTTTTAAAAATATAACATAAAAAGTATATAAACTATATTAAAATGAAATTTTTTCTATTTTGTTTTATACAAAAGACCATAAATTCAGCAATATATTGGTCCACAAGGACCACAACATACACTTCTATCTTTTTGTAAAAAACAAAAAAAAAGTAATCATATCATAAATATTTTACCATCTATTTATAAATTATGAAAATAATTACAAAGACAAATTTTTGATGTTTCACAAAAAATTTAGTTACTATATGGTCCTGGAACAACCATTTCTATTTGCACGATACTGAAAAATTTCTATAAAATTACTTCTATTATTGTCTAAAAACTATATATTTTCCTAGACATTTTGGTATTAAAAAAAATAATTAACCCTTAGTCAACCAGTCAACCTTTGTAGTTATATAATAATTATTATATAGAAATTGTTAACATATAAACAAATTTACAACTTCAACATTGACAATCATATGTAAATGTACCTTGTAAAATATATTTCTCAGATTAAGTTAGTGTTTTTATGCAATTGTATTTATTTATTTTTTTACTTTCAATAATAATTGTTTTGAGTCATCTTCAATTTACCGTGTAGGGGTTATGCGAACTGCGGGGAGAGAGTTTTGACTTTGACTAAATTATTGCAATTTCAGCCAGAAAAAAAAAACTGTCATTTCTGACTCATCAAAATACTGTAGTTTCGTCCTCTTATTATAGACTAATAAAGTAAATAAGTAAACGCCATTATGTGATTACATGTCAATATGTCATGTTTAATTTCAATAATAATTGTTTTGAGTTACCTTCAATTAAATTAGCTTTCAATTGATTATTTGTTATAAATGTTAGTTTTCCTTTTCATTACAGTAGACTTATCAACACAAAAATATAAAATGTACTTGAATATATTATATTTGAAATACAAACCTAATTCAATTTTTGGAAAAATATATATGACAAAACCATAGAGAAACTTGATCCACAAGCCATCGATATGACTTATGAGTTATGAGCATACGAAGTGTACAAGTGTTAGATTCAGAAACAAGGACTGAAGAACAAATTTCCAACAACAGCTTAACAGAGACTCTGTTTTTCAAGACATTGATTTTCTCTACCTAGATGTTCTACCTTTAACAACCTTTGACTTCATATTACCAGGTGTCTGAGCCTCATACTCAAACTCTTTTCCATTATGACCAAACTCGTTTTATCCAAAACACTAACACTGACACTGCTCTTAAATTCCAACTTCTTCCACCTGAAAAACCCTTTACTCCCACTACTACATTTCTTCTCAATCAGCTTCTCTAACTGCGTTTGCATCGCTTCACACTCGCTCTTGAGCTTCGCCATATCCTCTCTCAATCTCTTTACCTCCATATGCTGAACATTCATGTCGCCTAGATATTGATAAGGTGAATACTCAAAAAAAGATCTTTTCATCCATTTGGACATACACCGAGCTGGACCTGACTCTTAGTAGTGGAACTAGAAGGGTTTGGACTGAACGATGAGACTCCAATCAAATGACAATACTCGGGCCTAAAATTGTTTGGGCCTAAAGTTTTCCCACAGACCCATTACATAACTGATTCTGGAAGCTTGAAGCATTAGGAGGAACTAGATGAAAGAGGTGTATGAAAAAATAGCTTTTGAGGACTTGTACTGTATTGAGGATATGAAATTAGGTGGAGATAAAAACAGAGTAACTAAATGTGCAAGAAGCTAAGACCTAAGAGAGGCGGTGTCAGTGCATTATCTATTCATAAAGAACTAAAACAGAAGACGATTGATAAAACCCATGAAGAAGCTTGATCCACAATCTTAAACAGAAAAAGCTTGACCCACAAACCATCGATATGACTTATGAGCAACGAAAATATACAAGTATTAGACTGATAAACAAGGAATGCAAAATAATTAAATAAATGCGCGACAGCAGCAGCAACAACAATAACAACAACAACAACAACAGAGAGTAAATAAGGATATGATACAAAACTGTTTTTTCAAGACATAGATTTTCTCCACCTAGAAGGTGTTCTTCCTTTGACAAGCTTAGTCTTCATATTACTAGGTGTCTGAGTCACATACTCAAAATATTCCTCTCCTTCTCCATTATCACCAAACTCTTCCCCATTCGTCTTATCCAAAACGCTAACACTAACACCGCTCCTAAATCCCAACTTCTTCCACCTGAAAAACCCTTTACTCCCACTACTACATTTCTTCTCAACCAGCTTCTCTAACTGCGTCTGCATCGCTTCACACTCGCTCTTGAGCTTCGCCATATCCTCTCTCAATCTCTTTATCTCCATCTGCTGAACATTCATCTCGCGTTTGGACATACACCGAGCTGCACCTGACTCTAAGTAGTGTGAACTAGAAGGGTTTGGACTGAACGATGAGCTACTCCAATCAATGTTGTTGTGGCGACTACGACTCAGCTTCGTCTGCTCAGTGAGAAGTACTTGAATAACAGTTCTAACCGGTAAACGATCGTTCTGTGCAGCGTGAAGAGATGCCTCCATTGATAGCTTCTTGCTGTCTATTAGTCCACAAAGTCTCTTCCTTTCTTCCTTGGTCACTTTAGGATGTGCCTAAGCAAAGAAACCCAACTCTATTTGAATCAGACCGATCACAAATTAAGCTTAAAGTTTCCGCCTTCTATACCTAAAGTAATGACCAATATCTACTCATTGAGTTAGAAGACATTTACCTTGAGATAGGTATCAATCGCGCGGTATAAGCAATCTTCTGTTACGCGAGCATGGTCAGGGAGAGCTACGGCTAGGGAAACAAACTCCGAGAGACTTAAATCCCCGTCAACGGCGACTTCTGCTAAGTAAGAGTCGACGAGCTTCCCCACTTTAAGTAGAGAAGTACTTGATTTGACTCCTTCGTTGTCTAAACCAGCGAACTTCTTAACCAAACGAGTCACGAGCTCGACGTCAAGCAATGTCCCGCACGTGTGACTGAACGAAGGTATCATCAGCTCCTTGAGGGAAGCTTGATCAAGCTGCCAAGAAATCCTCGCCTCGAGCTCCGCCTTGTAATTTGCGTCTGCTCCGACCAAGTTCGCCGTTCTTAGGAGACGGAGGAGGAAATCACAAGAAACAGAGTCTTTCTCCGGTGGGATGATTCCGATTAGTGTTTCGACGAAGAAACGTTTCTTCATCACAAACGCCGTTACAGAGAAACTCTCCGACTGCTGCTGCGGTTGCGGTTGTTGGTTCGGGTCGTCAGGGTTTATGAAGATGTCGGAGAGGTCAGGGAGCCACTTGGAAGCGTAATGAGAGATGATGGAACCGATGAGATCAGGACGGACACCTTTGGCTTTGATTTGGGAGATGGTTTTAACGAAGTGATCAATGTCGTGAACGCAGCTTTCGTCGAACCAAGAACACTCCATTTCTCCGAGGGTGGTCGAAGGAGATTTGGTAGAGATGGTTGCAGATTCTGGCGAAGATGTTTTCTCCATGTCTTTCTTTTTGTTTTTTGTTTTTTTCACTGTAGACGTTGCACTGTGTGTGTGTGTTTGCGTGTGTGTGTGTGTGTGTGTGAGTGTGCGCGTGAAGTCGATAGTTTTATAAAGTGTGTAAGCAATAGACGAACGTTGCTCTGTTGTTGAAAAGTCTTGTTCGAAACGTCATCGTCTCATCATGACTCAAAAGGCTAAACTCCAAAGGAAAGAACAAAACCTTGCCATTTTCCTATAAATACAATCAAGTTAGATCTTAGAAATCCACAAAAATAAAGACAAAAAGAAAAAAGAATCCAACCATATTATTGAGATTTTTCAGGACAATTGTGGGGTTTTTTAGTGCTAAACAAAAGCCATGGTCTCCTCCATTTAGGCGGTTAAAACCTAGCCAAATCAATAAAAAAGAAAGTCGTACAGGAAAGTAATATATAAGTTCTAACATAAAAATTATCTATATATACATATATCTTATAGTTATGTACTAAAGTCATTATCAAACGTTTGATTAACATATAGTGAACTTTTGAACATTGGATGAAACTTTAAGATCTAGTAAATTAATTATATGAAAGCCATTATCGGTCTTGTTCCCATTTCTGTTGTGGATTCGAGAGATTTAGTTTAAGATGGTTTCACATCTATAGATGAGTAAGCTTTTGCAAATAATTATTTTCCAGATTTTCGAGTAATCCTATGATAATGCCAACACTGATTTTCCGTGCCAAGTACTAATTGCGGAAGTGTATAAGAAAATGTTTGTGTTGACACAACGAGAAAAGAAAGCCACAAAATTTGTAACTGAACGACACGGAAACATTGTTATTAAAACATGTGTAGGAAGATATGATATGGGCCATATGGCTAGTTCGTGACATAAACCTACCGTTGGAGACGATTCACGATTGAGAGGCTGAGAGGAAGATAGAGATAAGAGAGTATGTGAAGCCAAAATTTTCTTTTATTTCCAAAAGAAAGATATTTAGAACAAAACAATAAAATTTTCTTTTTACAAATAGGGAATACGTACAAACATGGGGAACATAGACGTGTCCTTTATATTCTTTTAAGATAACTAACGTACGTGGGGATAAAAACAGAGTTGAAAAACAGACAAACGTAATTAAAACCATCTTTTCATTTGAAGATGATGCATAGATTACACAACATTGTATTTGTATCATTGTATGGTCCCGTTTTGGTTTTGATTATAATACGATGACCATGTCGCTTGTGTAAATAGACGTTCGCAACGATTACCACAAGTCAAAATGTAACAAAAAGATTCTACTTTTATTTGTTTCCGTGCTCGTTAAACATGTTGTTCTTATAAAGAGTTAAACTAAGATTCAGAACGGGTTTCTGTAATCTCTATAATATTAAATAGTAAAATACTTTTTAAAAATACTAAAAAAAATCTTTATATTTATAAGAGATGTCATTAAAATTGTTTGGCAATAAAATAAAATATATTCCTTTTGACAAACACAAACTCAAATAATCATTTTGCATAATTATATTATATACAGCATAAATTTTCTTAATACTAAATCCAACTGTTTTCAAACTATATATCAAAATCAAATCATATCTATAATTATAGATAACAAAAATAGAGATATTATAAAGATATATTCCTTTTGATATAACAAATTAACAAACAACCTATTTTTGAAAATATTAAATTTAAAAATATTTAATGAATAAATAATACAATAAATACTTTTATATTAAAATAAAATTCATAAAAAAAAATTTAGAATCATAAATTAATTTCTAGAATAATTTAATGAAGATATTATAATAATAAAATATAAAGTAACTTTTTATTTTTCGGACCAACGAATAACTTGAAACGAACCGAAACAAATAATCTAATTTTATTAAAAATAATTGAAAATGCAACTCATAAAATTTAACTGCAGACATTAATAAATAAATTTATAATCAACTAATATTATATCATTATTTTATTTAATAAAATTTAATTATGACATGAAGAATAATAAATCAAACTAAATTATAAAAAAATGTCCAAAAAATGGAATTGCTCCGCCGGATATGTTCTAGTTCATGATATATTATTATTACATCAAAAAAGTCATGTTCTTGGATGAAACACAAACAACATAACAAGTAGAATCGACAACGATATGGATCATGATATCAATCTAAATTTCTCTTCACAAATGTAGATTTCAAGCGGTTTTAGATTCATACCTCTGAACCCTCTCATCAATCCACTCTTTCATATCCTTTTAACACAATCTCAGCGTTCTCGTCAGGCTCTCCTTGAATCAATGAAGGAGAAAAACCAGCTCAGCTCAACTGGTGGGCGCACTAGCCGTTATTAATTTGGTTTCGGTGTTACAGGTGTTGAGAATATGGACTGGCGTTACTGGACTCCACCGAGTTACGGTCTTTCCGCACAACGCCCTTCCCATTAAATTACTTAACTCATCATAAGTTCATAACATACAGAGAGAAAAAAACACCGTTTTAAAAGGAGGAAAAAATCAAAAAGGAACAGAAGCATCTCTTGTGACTGTTACGTCCGTTAATTTCGGCATCAAACTTATAAAAAAAACAAAAAAAAAAGCAAAATTATATAAATCCCCATGTTAGGAGAGGATACATGGAACAAAATTCCAGCTAGCTTTGGCTTAGCTTAGCTATTACATTACTCTTTCTTACACATCGCCAAAATCCCAAAGGCTTTGTCTGGGTGGGTCCGTCCGTTTTTTTCTTTCCAAAAGAGAGAGACTAGTACTTTGGGATAGAACACTCTTATGGGTTCAGAAGGTTTCACAACACTTTTTTTCCTTCAAGGCACAACAATATCTTCTTCCAGCTGTAGCTTCCAGTACTTGGGATCTAACTCCGCCTGGTCCAAATCTTTAATATTGTTAGTTCATATTATCAAAACCAAACTTTTGCGCCTATTTAATCACACACTTGGGATCCATTTTTAAAGAAAAATCTACTTACTAATAGAGAAAAAAAAGCAAATACCTGAAGTGTATTATTATTGTCTTTCCAGAGGAAGGCGCAACCACGAGCTTCCAAGTGGTTGATAAGAGACGGAGGAAGGAGTGATCTGAGAGAAGCGTGGAGCTTCGCTTTCCTTATTCCTCCACACCCCAGCAACGCTGCTGCTACTCCACTCGGGCTTAAACCGCTCGTGTTCACAACCGCTATGTTCTGCAAACACCCTATGTTGGCTAGTGACACAAGTCCCACATCAGTCACCCCCGTTTCCGACACGCTTATCTGCGACCACATGGTTCATCCATTAAGAAATCAAAATGTTAACCCTGAGCGAGTGGAAGTTTTCCCGAGTGTTTTACCTGCTTGAGGCTCTGTGAGAAGTGAGCGAGAGTTAGCAAACCGGAGTCGTTGATGTATGGACATTTTTTTAGGTCGAGTTTGGCCAGTCGCTTACACCGAACAGCAATGGCGGCAAGTCCTTGGCAAGTGATGTTAGGACATCCCCGGCTCTCGAATGTTTTTAACAATGAGCATTTGGATAACGAAACCAGGGACTTGTCTGTGATGTCTTTGCAGTATGACATGTTTATCGCTTCGAGATTAGAGCAGCCTTGTGCGATCGAGGAGATCCCTATGTCTGTTATTCCCACTGACCTGGTGGAGTAGATAACAAAGAGACTGAGATTGGATGATCTGCTAAGAAAATAAACACGCAGAATGACTAAAGTTTCTAGGCGACTAACCTGTACAGATCAAGTTCACGGAGATTTGAGCAGCCCATACCAATGTAGGACAGTCCTCTGTCTGTTATATTAAGACAAATTCCCAGTTTCAACGAGGAAAGACCAAGACAACTAGATATGGATTTTAGTCCTGCATCAAACACGATGAGTTATTCATCCGGAACATCATGTTTCAAGAGAGTTGATATAGTCTGAAGAAAAGGAAAGAACCTTCATCATCAATCTCATTGTCAGTTAAGTCAAGCTCTTCAAGTAGCCGGCACTTCTGTCCGATCAACCAAAAGGCTTCTCTGGAAACAAGAGAACAAGACTCCATCTTCAGAGAGACTAGTAAGGGACATGAACTGGCGACTTGGGTGATTGAAACTCCACTTAGTTTCCGGCAACACGTGATGTCAAGTTTTCTGAGGTCTTTCAGTTTCATTACCATAGATGAGAGACCTTCATCAGTTACGCTCACACATTTGCTTAGGCTGACCTCTTTCAAGGAATTGCACAAAGTGCCTATCGCTTTCAACCCATCACAAGTAACGGAACAGCCATCCAACCTGATCGACTGTAATGCCGAAACCTTCTTTAAGCTGCTAGCAAAATCCAACGAGATCACCTAAATCAGAAAACAAACCTCATATAAGGCATCATCTACTCACGGTGGTTCTGTGCACTGCTATTGATCCATGACTCAAATGGTTTTTCGACTACTAATCAGTTTCAGTGCAAAGATAAGGTGACTCAGACAGCAATTCAGCCAATGCTTTAATACAGGGAATAACCAGAGAACAGAGCTGAGCAAAGCAGGTTCTGGTGATCATGAATAAACCAAGAACTTACAGAAGAACAATGTGCTAGATCAAGTCGCTGAAGACATCCCGCCCCGCTCAGAAGAGAGGTTAAACCTGTCTGAGTTAAATTCTGGCAGCTTGATGCGTTGAGCTTCTGCAGAGAAGATAGGTATTTGGTAAGTAAAATCGACTTAGAATTAAACGATCAACTATGGCCATCCAGTTATTAGACTTTCAATGATTACTAGGATCTCTGAGATTCTAAGAGAATATGAAACCTAATATAGTATGTGTCATCATGTAGAAGAAGAATGAAAAATGTTTCTTGGAGAAGAGGTTACCTTCAAAGAAGTGCAATCATGTCTGAGTGATTTGAGACTGTCATCATCAACTCCGAAGCACCCTTCTAGAAGAAGCTCTTCAAGGTGTTGAAGTCTGAGAACATCATGTAAACACTTGCCTGTGATCTGTACAAATATGAAACAAAGTTAGTTACTTTAAGTAGATAAGAAAACAAAAATAGATTGTGTCAAGACCAAATCAGAACATACCGGCAAGAAGGAGAGGTCTAAGCATCGAAGGTCCTTGCATTTGACGGCAAGCAGACCAACGCCTAAATCTCCGACACCAACACACCATTTCAAGCTAACCATGTTGAGCTTCCGACATCCAACAGCGATACACCCAATACCCATGTCCGTAAGCATCTTGCATCTCCCGAGCTTCAACCGCTCAAGACTCCTGGCCTCGGCAACCACAGCGGCAGCCGCGTCCCTCATCTCCGTGGCGTTGGACAGGTCAATCTCCACAAGGTTGACACATTTGACCGCCAGCCTCAGCAGTCCGGCCGCGGAGAAGGAGCCTGAGCGAGATAGGTCTACAGACTGGAGCGTGGGTCCAGAGACACACCCGACGACGCTAAGCGCGTAGTCAGTGACGCGCGGACAGAAGGTAAGATCGAGATCGGTCGTGTTCTTGTACCTTGTCAAGATTCGAGGGAGATACTCCGCCCGGAGAGGTTTCAGTGATCTCCGGTGCTTGGCCTCCAACTGGTAGAACCATTTACATGTAAGCGAGAAGGATTTGAGATCCCAAGGATTCTCAGCGATCATGTCCAGGACTATGAACACCAGCTCCTCCGACAGAACATCGAACGGCTTTGAGATGTTAATCTGCTTCGTCTTCTTCATCCGACCAAAGACTCAAAAGGAGAGAAACCAAACAAAGAAAAGAAAAAAGAGTTTTTAAGGATTTGCAAAAAAACCCGCAGATTTTGATTAACAGTTTCTGTGGGAGCAAACTAAAAGACAAATCAAGAACTGATGTCAGAAGGATATTACATATTACTCCTTCCTCTTCAACCTCTCTTATCTACACTTATATATACCTATAATAAGTATATTTTATTATATTATTACTTTAACGAGCGATTTAGTTAATATTGAACAAGAAACAATTGTTAAAAGGTTACTTCTTGAATTTTACTCCTCGAGCGGGTGGAGATTTTTATCTATGTAATAAATGAATAGATTTCTATAGACAAAAATAGAAGAGCGGGGTGGGGGTGATTTGTGTCATTTTAACAAGTGGAATTAATAGAACCGTACGGTGAAGGACGGAGAGGGGCAAAAAGGTAAAAGAATCAAAGAAGAAGTCGCGATCAAGAAGTTAGGCCATTGGGTAAATAATAATATGGTGTATATATGGTGGAGTAAGCATGCGAGGAAGGACAGATCCGAGTGCGGACAGTACTTCACATCCTAAATATCTCTTTTTTACTTTTTCATATTCCATTTTATATTCTAATCTTATTACTTCAATCGTGCGATAACAGATTAATACATTTCCATATTTTCTAACAGCATCTAAAAATAGCATTATCGTAATATCTATAAATTCTCACACTCTCTCTCTCTCTCTCCCCTCATGTATATGCTCACAAAAATTACATATGTGATATCTAGACAAGCCGACCAAGAAAATATTATGCTCCTTTTTTCTTCTTCTTTTTTGTTGTCATCAAATGTGTATCTATTCTTGTCTCCAACTTTTAAACTAGTGATTGTTAGTTAACAATGAAATATTCCATATCTCAAGTTGTTATTTATCACATTTTTAACTTGGTTTGTGAGTTATTAAAAACTAATAAGTGCGCCTTTTCTTTGTCCTCACCTAATATTTGGTTATGCAAGGGAGCTAAAAGTCAAATAAAATAATTATTCAATGGACAAGTTGACAAAACAATAAAAATAAGTAAAGTATTATTCTATGGACAACAAGAGCGCAGCGAAGACAAAACAGTGAATGTAAAAATGGGAAATACTAATTATAACCAAAGTGCGACCGTACTTATAACCAAACTATTTTTAGGTAATATGCTAGAATTCTATAGTTTATAAGGGGGCAGGATATGTACCCACGCAATTACATTTGTATAATCATAACGTCACACATATACACACGCGTGTAGAAATCAAATAAGTTGACGGAGTTATTATGGATACTTGCTGACACATAGCCAAGTCAGTCTCTTCCATATAGTTAAATTATTGTAGAATACTTTCTTTTGGTTTTCTTCCAAAGAATATTTTTTTTCATACAACTACGCGACCTCCCGTAATATTTGCGAGATATAATTATTTCAAAATAATATATTTAAAATTAGAATTTATTTTAAATTTTAACTTATTATTTTCAGTATTATATTTTTCAATTTTACAAAACTAAAACTACAAAAAAAATCTAATCTATTTTGGTTTTATTTTGATTTCACTTAATAAAATTTTAATTTCCCTACATGTGGTATTAAGAGTAAGATTATTAAGAGGTTTTTAACCAAAGTTCTAAAAAAATAATGATTACAAAAAAATAATAAATAATTTTTTAATGAAAAGAGGAGTTATTTATTTTTGGAATAATCAACAAAAGTTTCTGAGTTTAGAGACTTTTGTTGATTATTCCAAGAATAGAGAACTCTCTTCTTCATGCAAAAATAATTTATCATTTTTTGTAATCATTATTTTTTTAGAATTTTAAGTTAAAAACCTCCAATAATCATGCTCTAAATCTAGATTAAAACAAAATTTACTAACAATAGTTTAAAATAAAAAATAACGATTTTATTTAATAATATATTCATATTTTATGATTTATATTTAAAATTATTTGATTTATTTTTTTTTGGTATGTACATGCTTAACAGATAACAATGTAAATTTTTGTATTTTTCTATCTATTTTAATAAAATAAATAAGTTAACCAAAAATTCTATAATAGATTAACTATTTAACTAATCTTTAGATTTTGTGTTAGCTAACGTGGAAAAGAAAGCCGACCACAGATTAGTAGTATGCATATAAAACTGCAGGATTTGAAACAGACGCATGTAAGAAGAAACCTGAGCTATCACTGCGACTAAACACGATAGCAAGAGACAGGCCAAAAAGAGGGCAGAAGAGGTGGAATTATAAACCAAAAATTTGCACAAAAACAAAATCTCCATGCAACAACTCTTTGTTTTTAAAAAAAAAAAAAAGAAAACAGCCAATCTTTGTTCTGTTAGATTTAAATATGAAAAATGTGTTATAAGTTAGTTATAAACACCGAAAATTTTGCCCTTTTGTTATAAAGACCATCTAAATCTTTATTTCCTTTCTTGTTATATTAGACACCTAAAACATTTGCTAATAAGATAATAAGTACTTGTCAACAGATTTAGTTTGATGAATGAATTTTAAAGTTCGCCTAGGGAGTTACCCCCTGGAGTATATAAACTATTGAGCAAACATCTTATCATTCATACCCCACACACACACAAAAATTGAGTAAAAAATATTTTTTATAAAAGAATAAATTTAAAAGACGTATTTTTTTAATTACCAAAAGAACAGAGGACATGCCGGTGGCGGTGGGATTTAGACGACTCGAGACTGAACCTTACCGTTTCGTTGAAATACCAAATTACCCTTTGTGAAACGTAATCAATCCAAACTGATCAGTCGTTCATTTGATATATACTTATATTCGAGCGGAGTTCGAGAAACAAGTCCGTCAGCATAAGGACACGTGTCAACGTTATGGACACAAAGTACAATGCACGAGTCTCGGAGTCATGACTCATGACTGGTTCAACTATCAGGCCAGCCTTCGTACGGAATATTCCTCGGATCGTACTGTATCATCACTTATTATACGTGTAGAAAGTCAACTGTTTTGAATTGAATGTTTCAACTTGGAAAAATAATTCAAGCAGGTTCATTAATCATTACAATACGAGGACTTGTAAGTACGTCAATCACTTAACACTTTCTTGCGACTAGTACGATTCTACTTCACACTTGAATTGAAGTTTAAACAAGCAAATAAAGAAGAATATCAGAAAAGTGTTACCAAAAACACACCAAAACTTATAAGAAAAGTCAAAATTATTAAAAGATATTGCTAAGCTACAAAGTAACTTTTATGTCTATAAAATATAGACTTCCGAACATTGTTCTATTCATGTTGATAATTGTAGATACTGAAAGGTTGGAAGCAGGACCGCCAAGCTAGCGACCTTGCAGAATGTTACCTTATTGGTGGTTTCATATAGCTCCCTATCCGTCAAGCCGTACTCATTCCATATTTGGTATCTCGTTAGCATCATTATGCTTATAGCTCCGCAATGGATTACTATAAAACTAAGCCCTAATTGGCTAATAATAATGGGTGTCTAGGACTCCATCGGATTCCTCTATCCTTTAGACTTGGGTTGTGCCATACAAAGAGCATCAGAAAGTCAAATGTCCAATGGTTTTTAAACGGTTGGGCCTTATTGACTTATTTAAGTCGAAATAAAAGAGACCCAAACTATTGTAGCCTATTACTTGACCCAATTTAGAGTGGAAAACGGGATAAGAATTCCACCGTAAGGATTAGATGTATTTTGTTACGTTCAATGTTCCTGTGGTCCAACACGCGTATTACTCCTTAGTTTCCTTTTTCATTGGTTTTTAAACACGTAAACCGAATCTCAGTTGCTCTATCAAATAAACAAGAGAGATCAAGTAGTTGAGTCCAATGGCTAGTGGTGGAAGTGCATTGATTACCTACAAGCTTGTCCACCGTAGAGAAAAGAACCTTGGATGTAACTAGGTGGCATAAAAGCCGTTTTCTAAGAAAGAACAAGAAAAGTATTTTATCTTAACCGAGCTGGTTTTGAAAGATCAAACGGGAACTCGTGACTTGGCTTCAACAAAGTAAACATGAAAAGTCAATACATATTTGAGGTCAGAATCAGAATAGAGCGAGGGTTATATGATCAGTACCTTTATTTGTTTCCGTGCTCATCAAACATGTTAATCTTACAAAGGGTTAAACTAAGATTTAGAAAGGGTTTCTCTAATCCATGATATATTATTATTACATCACAAAAGTCATGTTCTTGGATGAAACACAAACAACATAACAAGTCGAATCGACAACGATATGGATCATGATATCAATGTACATTTCTCTTCACAAATGTAGGTTTCAAGCGGTTTTAGATCCATACCTCTGAACCCTCTCATCAATCCACTCTCTCATATCCTTTAACACAATCTCAGCGTTCTCGTCAGGCTCTCCTTGAATCAATGAATGATACATCCCGTCGTAGAGCTTCAGTGTTTTATCAGCACTTGATGCCTTTTCGTATAATAGCTTCGACGAGGAAGGGCACGTTACTCCATCCGCTGTCCCGTGCACTGTAAGTACCGGAATAGTAACTTTCCCGAAATTCTCCTGCACGTATTGAGTCTTCCTCAGTAACTCTCTCATTGTTCCCACTCTAGGCTTCCCTGTGTATCTGCAATGGAAAAATTCCAACCTTTAAAGCTTCCAGTTGATAGAAAGAACATTTGGGCTAAATTCAATTGGATACAAGAGATAAAAGAAAATGTTAAAAGTCTCAAGCTTTGACTACTTGATGCGACTTTGATTATATCAACAAGCAAATAATATCATAAATGGTTGCTTCCAAGAAGTTCTTGTATATTACCTTAGTGGGTGAGATGCAAAATTCAATTGGATGCAAAAGTCTTAAGCTTTGTGTACTTTTTGAGAGCCTGATTATATATCACTAAGCTAAGAAGTTCATACATGTTTGCTTACCTTTGTGGGTTAGATGCGATGATCTTGAGCTTTGCAGGGTCCTTGATAGCCTTGCCAACCATCTTATTATCCGGCATTGCAGCCCATGTATCAGCCAAGCCAAAGAGCAGACCGTAGGCAAAAAGATGAGCCTTGCTCGGTTTCATATCCTCAGGGATAACAAAGAGAGGAGCCGAAAAGATCAAACCCGTCCAAGTATCAGGCTCGGACTGAAAATACATGAGAAGCGTGACAAGACCTCCCATTGATTCACCAAAGAGGAAAGCAGGGAGGTCCTTATACGGATCACTAGTACGAACATGCTTAAAGAAACACAATGATGTTGCAGCAACTTTCTCCATATCACCTGACAAAACAAACAAACAAAACAAAAGCCATTCCTAAGTTCTTTACTCACCCAAAACCCTAAAGACTTTAACTTTTGACTTCAACTTCAAGTAATCTCTCTATGTCTTGCCTAACATCTACACATCAATTCTTCCTCCTAAACCTCTAACTTGTGAAGTAAAGTTGAGATTTTTCAGTTAAGATTCCAAAAAGCAGAGTTCTTTAAAAAGGGAACAAACCCATGTAGCAGCGGATGCCATCAGAACGGCCGTGACCAAGAAGGTCGGCGGCGAAAACAGCGTAACCCCAGTTGGAGAAGCTGATGCATATCTTCTGAAACATCCAGCTAGTATCGGATCCGTAGCCGTGAGACATGTACACAGTCCCTTTGATTTCACCATCCAAAGGAAGAAAGCTCTGAGTGAAGAGCTTGCCGTTGGGTGTTTCGAAGTAGGATTTGGTGTTACGCACACCTTGAGAAGTGTAGTACTCTTCCTCCGGCATGTCTCCCCAGAAATACGGCGGCGGTATCGCCGGAACTGAAGTCGTTGAGCTCTCTGCTGGTTCAGACGGCATCGTTTTGAGATTGGTTGGTTTCTGTTCTTTTCTTTCTCTACTGAATTTTTGGTTGGTGGAGTTTGGGAAAGTGAGAGAGCGCACGAAGAAGGAGACAAATGAGTTTATATATACGTCTTATTAATCAAACGTGTGATTAAAAGATAATTAAAAAAGGTTTTGGGTACATTAAAAGATAATTAATATAATTACACAGTAACAGTGTTTTAACAATAAAAAAAGATAGTAACAGTGAAAAAGTTATCTGTGATAAGGACTAAATTAAAATTATATATAGTCAAGACGTGAATGAAAAGCTTAGTCTAAGATATTATTAATATATTAACCGTATAACTTTATTCTTATAATTCTATCCTTAACTAATAGATAAATTTTATAAAATGCAACTAAAAAAAAAAAAATCAAACCAAAAAAAGAATTCTAAAGCATATAACAATTGAAAATAGGAGTTTTATTTTCTAAGTGAGTTTGATTCGTTATTACAAATATTTTTGTTCCGTCAATTTAGCAATGTTATGTCTTATCCATAAAAGGATTAAATGTTGAAAATAAAAGCCAGAGGGTTAAATGATTAGTTGCTCAACAACTGTGCAGGGGTGGTGGCACTGGTGGGGTCAGATGGGGGGGTTGGTGGGGTCAGTAGAGTTGGTGTTGAAAGTTGGTGCGAGGATCCGACCCGACTCGACTTGGTTCATTTCGGATAAGTCACCTTTTCACCAACCCCGATCCGGTTCGCCGAATGTGCCTTACCTACCCCATGGATTATACCGTCGGTCCGGTTTAATATCTACCTCAATCTGTATTTTTTTCTACGAATCTGGTGGAAAGGATTGGTCAGTGCCTCAGTGGGCACATATGTTTTAAGAACTCTTGGGCCTTATTTTAGTAAAACTATCGGCCCATTTATTAATACTTTCCTCTTCCTGACAAAACGTATCATAATCAGACTAATCATAATTGTCACCGAATGTATATGCTAACCTAACGTAAATGATAGTTTCTATAATTATTTGCAATAATTGTAAATTTAAAAGTGCATTAATGATATAGCAGAAGCTCTGCATAACAATCAAGAGGAAACGAAATCACGATGATTGATCAAAGGATATATTAATTTGATACGGGATGGGTGGATATATATGTAAATGTAATTATAAGAACGAATGACTAATATTTATGGAAACCATATACAAAGATGATAATAATATATTCAAATAAGTAGCTTCCTCGTATTTTATTGACATTCGTTATTGGAAAAGTACATAAATCGGTTTGTACCATTTTATTCCTTTGTTTATGCAGGAACATGCATGGGAACACCATTATTAATTATTGACTTATTATTCTATACGTTTTTTTCGTTTACTTTTTTTGATATAAAGATCCCGTAATTATCTGACAACACCTTGATTTGTTCTGCCAGACAAATGGCTTCATAATTATTAGTCTCAATTATATATCAACAAACCTATATATTAATATATATTTTCAAGTTGTTTGGAAACCTTTTTTTTTTGTCAACGAAAACCTTATACTACATAACATACATGCTCGTCTCATATATATATAAAAAAGGAAAAAAAAACTATACCAGTTATTTGCATAAAAAAATAAAGAAAATGAAAGTCAGGATTTGATAAAATTCGATATAATTTGTTTCCATATTTAATGAATATGAATTAAAAAAGGAGAAAATAAATAAATGGTAAGCTGACCTGAGTAAGGGAAAGGAAAACAAAGACAGAAGAAGATCGCTGGGAGAATATTCAGAGAGTGAACCTAACACATTCACATGGCTCTATGTGCCACTCCTTCCTCCAACACACTTATCATTTCTTGTCTTTGCTGTCTTTTGGTCCATTAATCATTAAAATATCTCCCCACTCATAAATTTACTTTATCTTACAACTCATTCCATATTTTAATCATACAACAAAATATTTCTGTACCAAAATCGTTTCAAAACATATATTTTTGTCTGAATATGATGAACATACTCCGTATATAAAGCAAAAAAAAGCAGACTTTGAAAACATTCCGATCTCCGGAGAATGCTCTGTGCTTCTCTGTAGACTGAAGAAGAACACAAGAGCGGGAAAATGGCAGCGTGGAAGTCGTGGATTGTGGCGGAGAAAGCAAGTAGATGTTTAAGGACGATGTTCTTTGTAGCAGCAATGACGGCTTCTTTGTTAGCTTCTTCGTTGCCTGTTCTGATCACTGTGGCTGATGTGGTGGTTCCTTGTCTTATCGTCTCCGGCATCACGTGCCTCACGTGCCACTCCGCTGCAGAACATCTTCGTCAGTATAGTTTCAAGACTTCTTTCATTGATGTACCACTCATCTCGCTCCTCAGATCTCTCGTCATTATCTGTATGGACACATTCTCTCCTTTCTACTTCTTTCTCACTTCCAAGAAAAACATTACTTGATATGGTGCTTTGATTCATTAAGCTTCCATTGATGATGATGATGATGATGATGCAGGTCTCTCTTGGCTATGTGAAGACACAAGATTAGCATATGGTCCTTATCTTGAAACAGTGATGTCACTTTCCTTTGGAGGGATTCTTGTTCTTTTAGTTAAAGCTTGTGTTTTCACTGTGAATTCTCATCTGGAAGGAAAGGTCTATTATCTCAAGATCTCGTGGGGAATGCCGGTTTTGTTACTATCATCTGCGTTTTTCGGTTTAGCTCATGTCGTGGTAGCGTATCGAACGAGCTGTGGAGCACGAAGGAAGCTCATGTACCACAAAATTGACCAAGAAGCTGTATAATATTTGCTCCCTTGTTTTGTTTTTCTCCACCAATTAGCTTCTCTTATGAGGTTGGAGCTAAACTCTTTCTTATGGTTTTTCAGGTTCTCTCGTGTGAATCTGGTTTCTCGGGTTACAAGAAGGCTCATCGTCAATCTTTCACTCGATCAAAATGCAAAATCTTAACCTTTGCTGGTGATTTCAGACAAAACTCTTTCAGGGGAACAACTTTGGATAGAGAAGAGCTACTACAGCCAAGACTACTTGCTAATGCAGACAGTTTATTCATCAAGCTCCAGGGGTTAAATGTCCATTACAAGCAGTGTTCTTCACCTCGTACTTCCTCCATTACTGTAAGCAGTTCTGCAGCGGAAATGAATGCCAGAAGTCTGAGACTACTAGACAAGCAGATGTCAAACTTAGTCGTGCAAACTCAAAGCAATCATTTGCATCGAAGCTACACCATTCAGCCAGATAGATCCTCGTTGTATGATCCTCTGTTAGCGAATTATCAAACTACCCCCATTAGCTTGTTCAGTAAGGATGATATGAATCAAATGGATTCTATGAGTCTTGGTGACGATTTGGAGAGAAATGAGAATGTTGGTATAGTTCTAGTCCATGGATTTGGAGGAGGAGTCTTCTCATGGAGACATGTAATGGGAGAATTGTCTCTTCATCTTGGTTGCAGAGTGGTTGCCTATGACCGGCCTGGTTGGGGCTTAACCTCTAGACTTAGCCGGAAAGATTGGGAAGAAAGAAATCTAGCTAACCCTTACCAGCTCCAAAGCCAGGTAAGCTTTTACGTACAGACATTCTCTTGTGAATGAAAGAAAGCTTCTTGGCCTTCCATCTTTCTTCTGACATATTCGCTTCACAGGTTGATCTACTACTTTCTTTTTGTACCGAAATGGGGTTTTCGTCAGTGGTACTCGTTGGCCACGACGATGGTGGTTTGCTTGCTCTCAAGGCCGCTGAAAGAGTACAAGCCTCTACCTTCAAATGCAGTGTAAGAGAATTCAGTTCCTTTAGAAGCTTATGACTTTGTGTTACTTGCCACTAACAATACCTTTGTTGTTGAATGATTCGCAGATCACAATCAAAGGGGTGGTTTTGATCAACGTTAGCTTATCAAGAGAAGTCGTTCCTGCCTTTGCGAGAATACTTCTTCATGCATCACTTAGGAAGAAGCACTTGGTCCGTCCTTTGTTGCGAACAGAAATAACCCAACTAGTGAACCGGCGTGCATGGTGTGACACCACCAAGCTAACCACTGATGTCATAATGCTCTACAAGGTAATCACCAGTTTTATTTTTACAAGCATACATAATGCCCTTAAAACTAAAGCAGTTAGTTACAATTACTTAATGCCTTTCTTGTTGGTCATTTCAGGCTCCTCTATGTTTAGAGGCTTGGGACGAAGCACTCAATGAGATAAGCAAGGTATCATATGAGATGATTCTTTCACCTCTCAATGCATCAGCTCTACTAAACTCCATGGGAGATCTTCCGGTCTTAGTCGTTTCCGGGGCTGAAGATGCTCTTGTTCCTTTGAAATCCTCACAAGCTCTGGCTTCGAAACTCACCAACTCTGTAAGTTTTACATCTTCTTACCAAGACTTTCATAACTTAGTTTCCGCTCTCTTTTAACCCAATTTGATGTATTTGAATGCGTGTTGCTTATACAGAGATTCGTAGCGATATCTGGATGCGGACATCTACCACACGAAGAGTGTCCTACAACACTTGTATCCGCTCTCGGTTCCTTCATTTGCAGGCTGATACCTAAGCTACCAAACACCTAAAAGGTATCTCAAAGAAAAGAATTTGATGGAAGAACACCTCCAAGAAATCAGCAGCTATACACAAGAACATGACTTTTCGTGATTCATTCGTCAAGCGTGAGTCCTGCATCACTGAATCAATCCAACAGAAAAGAGAGCCTTACCATGGGACCACACCATCTGCAGAAATTGGAGCTTTGGCATTAAAACTAGGCTAAGTGAATATATTCTGCCTCAATATTCTCAAGCACAACCAACCACCTCGTGCTTTTTTTTATGTATCATGTAAATAAGATTTATATTCAGCGAATAAACAAATCCGAACACATAAATTTGCTTTTAAGCTTCTGAAGCGATGATGATGACATGTTACATTGATACGAAGAGCAAACCAGAAAGGTAGTCAGAAATGAGTTTTAGATAATCATCAAATACATATGCATAAAAGAAAAGATAAATCGACTAAGCGTCTCTAACACAAAGTACGCCGATGGAAGAACAATAACAAAGGGATCCTAAAAAAGCTCTCTAGCGTCATTTTTTATCAAACACAGACTGACTCTCTCGAAACACTTAAGAAACAGAGAAGCAAAGAGAGAGCAAAGCGGGTAAAATCTATTCCTTGGCGGATTTGTTGATGAGAGACTTGTGGATGTGAGGGATGACACCACCACCAGCTATAGTTCCTTTGATGAGTGTATCGAGCTCTTCATCTCCACGAATCGCAAGCTGCAAGTGCCTCGGGGAGATACGTTTCACCTTCAAGTCCTTGCTGGCGTTACCAGCCAACTCCAAAACTTCGGCAGTCAGGTACTCCAATATCGCTGCTGTGTAAACAGCTGCTGTTGCTCCAACCCTTCCGTGAGCAGTGGACCTAGTCTTCAACAGCCGATGCACTCTTCCTACAGGGAACTGCACAAAAGGAACCAATTAGCCACAACAATGAAACAGGATCGAAAATCATCAAAAAGTACAGTTGAGTTCTTGAAATTGTAGCAAAAAGTGTTTATAATCTGAGAGCCACAAACATCAAACAGTTTAAACAAACAACTAACGAGATAACCTCACAAGCTTCAACACCAAAAAAAGGTTCAAGAAAACACAAATCGATAAACCAAATCAGCTTTCTCTTGCTGTTACGACCTTGAACTACTCTCAAGTAATAGTTTGAAGAACCTACTAATGAACCTCACAAGCTTTAAATCATTACAAAACATGGTTCAAATTCTTGGTAAAACCACACTAATGAGTAAACCTTCACAAGTCCCATCACCAAAAGAAGGTTCAAGAAAACACACAATGATGAATCAAATCAGCTTCTATTTGTTACTATTAAGACCTTAAACCACTCTCAAGCACCATAACCACGACTAAACCTAGCCACAACAATGGAACAAGATCGAAATACAGAAATCAATCATCACAAAGCATGGTTCAAGTTCTTGTGTTCAAGCACAAGAGCCTCAGAGCTTCAACACCAAAAGAAGGCTCAACAAAACACACATTGATGACTCAAATCAGCTTTTTCTTGATATTACGATCTTAAACTACTCCCAAGCAGCATAACAATGACCATCCCTCAATGAAAAACTCAAACTAAACTCTATAAGAGAACTACTATTAATGAGTAAACCTCACAAGCTTCAACACCAAAAGAAGGCTCAACAAAACACACATTGATGACTCAAATCAGCTTTTTCTTGATATTACGACCTTAAACTACTCTCAAGCAGCATAACAATGACCAACCCTAGATGAAAAACTCCAATTAAACTCTATAAGAGAACCACTATTAATGAGTAAACCTCACAAGCTTCAACACCAGAAGAAGATTCAAGGAAACACACATTGATGAATCAGATAAGCTCTTAGTTGCTATTAGACCTTAAACCACTCTCAACACCATACGAAACGGTTCAAAGAAAACACAAATTGATAAAATCAAATTAGCAAAGACCTAAATCAAGAGATCGAGGTCAAAGATCAAACACAAACCCTGACTAAAGCAAGAGGAAACCAAATCTCGTATCCCGATGCTCTCCTATTCGATGTAATCTAATAAATCCAAAAACCCTAGCTCGATCCGCGATCTAAGACGAATTCGATTTTACCTGAAGACCAGCACGAGAAGAACGGGTGATAGGCTTCTTCTTGTCCTTGTCCTTCTCGCTTCCGCTGGGTTTCCCCATAATCAATCCTTTCGCTCCTTTCCCCGACATTTTTCCCGCCAAAAAAGTAGAGAGAGAGAGAAAGAGTAGATAGATCGCGCACACACACACACACACACACACACCTGACGAAGAGAAAAAGAGAGAGCTCTCGCGAGTCGATAGATGTTGTTTCCCCCAGAGAGAGAGATCCAGAAAGGCGGTTTATGATACACCCCCTTGACCATTTTACCCTTCTTCACCAACCCTAATTACAACTTCTAAAAAAGCCCAAAACCCAGGCCCAAGCCCAAAACATTAGTTAAATTCTTATTATTATCATCATAAATCGCAAAACATGTCCAGAATGATAACATTTTTTCTTTAACAAGAGAGAGGTTGTTTTCTGTATATTCTTCAGTCTGGAAAACAACAAAAAGACAAGCGAATCATCAAGAACTATAAAGACANAAAGACAAATGGTTTTTTTTTTTTTTTTTTTTCCGGTTTTGCTAAGCATCAGATGGTTTCTCTCCGGTTTTTCCTTCTTTGTTGATGTGAAAGCCTTCAACCTTCTTAGCAACTTCGTCCACGCTATGCTTCGCTCTCCTCGAACTCGATTCGTTCTCTTCTTGATTTGGTGTTGTTTGCCAGATTCTGATGGTTCCGTCTTCAGACCCCGACGCATATGACTCACCTGTAGGTGAAAACCTCACGCAGTGTACCGGACCGTGATGTCCCTTGTTGCATCCTGTGTTCAGACATATATGAGACGCAATCAGAAACCAAACCCTCCACATAAAAGAAGCTATTGCTTAACTCAACCAAATCTATCTATCTATGTATGTCGGTCGCTTAACAAAGATGGCACAATCTGATTTGGTTTATGGTCTTACTGAATACTAATCATCAGATCACATAACTTACAAACTAACTTTCTAATCGTGTAAATGTTTTGAGAGTCACTCACCAATCTCGTCGCCAGTGTAGAAATCAAACACTCGGACCCACATATCCTCTCCACCAGCGACAAACTTTTCACCAGACTTTGGCTCCAGCGATGCAGACTCAATGTTGCATGGCATGTCATAACTCTTCACGAGTCCAAAACTTAAGAAAAAAAGACAATTATTAGAGCTTGAGCAAATAACTAAAGGTAATAAATATAAAGATATACTTCTCTTCCTGGAATGAAAACTTACTGGTTCGCATCCCAGAATTTAACTGTTGATCCATCGGCAGTTGTAATATAGCGTCCGTCTTGGCTCACTTCAGCACTGGTTACAGGAGACTTGGTCTCTAATGTCTGGACTATCTTGCCACTTCTAACGTCCCACAACCTGTATAAGGTTACTGTTAGAATAGAACGAGAAAGAAACCAAAAAGGATAATCAAAATATGCCTTGTTTTATGCAACAACGTGTATTTAGCAGTGGCTTGTTATTTCATATAGTGCATACCTCACGCCACCAATATCAGTGCAAGAACTTAAGATTGTTTGATCACTGTGAAGCCATGTGAGAGTTCTAATAGAACCAGGAGATTTATCGACTTCTGTAGGAGGTGCATCCAACCGATTCAAGTCAAAAACACGGAGAATCTTCTCAAATCCTCCTGTGACCAACAGTTTTGTATCCTAGTGACACAGAAAAAGGGTTAGACGCATTGCAATCAATTAATGGCTAATGCATAAGTATGAACGATGAGGAAGTAAACAAAAAGAATAGTTCAATCTAGAGACCAATTCCAGAATCACCTGATTAGCAAAATCCTCAAAGCACTCAACTTAAACTTTCATTTTCACATAAGAAGTAACACCACAAGGGATCATTCAATCACAGAGATATAAAACCTAATGTCTATCAAGTGAACACTAGTTGACCAAATAGAGAGTAGATACACGGAGAGGGTGAACAACTTGAACGCACCTCTGAGAAAGCACATGCTCGAACAATATGCTTGTGCTCAAAAGAGTGAAGCACATCCCCTGTTAACGCATCCCAAAGTTTCCTGAATGAAATAAACAAAGCAATTATATCATTAAGGTCTTGGCCAAGAGACATATATATAAGATAACCACATATTAATGGAACCAGAACAAAAGAAGAAACATACGCTGAAAAGTCCGCTGATGCCGATGCAGCACGTAATGCATTGTTATCCAGGCAAGAACTCCACACTGCACCTTTATGACCTTCGAATGTACCAATCCAGTCTCCAGTCTCCCCATTTCTCAGCATCGGATGCGAATCTAAACGCATAAAGACATGCTTATTCTCAAATACTCAAAACACCCTCAGAACTATGAAAAGTCAAGCTCGCAAAAAAAGATTCACACATAAATGCAAACTAATATAAGTAACTCAAGAATGTAAATACCACATAAAAGCAAATCCATTTATAGATATTAAAACCCACCAAATTGGTATGAACCTTTGTTCACACACAAGAATTACATTGAAAGATTGCTAAGCTTTCCTCTTAACCCTAATCTCTCTTAGAGATTAAGGTTAATTCTTGGAAGCTTCTCTCTTATTAATTAGTAAAGACCTTTATGTAGCTCTTGCTACAACTTAATCATAAAACCCTAGTGATAAATGGAAACACTTAGAAATAGTAAAATACCAAAACTCATTAACTAAACTACCCTAACCAAATCCTAACCTAAGTCTCGTATCACAAACATTACAATGTTGTACTAAGTTTAATCAAGAGAAGTACAGAAAAGTCTTACCCGCAAAATGATTCACAGAAAATGCAAATTAATACGAGTAATCCAATCATGTAAACGTCACATAGGCACATAATGTAGAGAAAAAGGATTGTTCAGTTCGCACCACAAACCCAATCCACTTATAAAACCAACCAAACAGAACATTCTTGTACTAGGTTTAATCAATTGAAAAGTCACATAATGATTCATAACTAATGCAAAATAATAATGCAGAGAAAAGGATTTGTTCAGTTCGTACCACAAAAGCCAATCTAATCAATTTATGAATTATATCCACCAAACTGTTAAGTAATCAGTTCGTTGTAATTAAAGAGAAACAAATTTAATACTTTTAGGTATCAATCGGAATCTAATCAAACTACTCCAATTAAGATAACAAAGTCAAATAAAGCATTTACCTTTACTGGCGCTGATGAGGAAGAAACCATCAGGAGTAATTGGACTGTAGAACAAATCAACAACAGGTCTCGAATGGCCATGGCAAACAAGTGGTACAGCGACCTTTTTCTTATCCATGTATATATATATCCCAATTTTAACAAACACAACAACAGTAGTAAACAAACCAAACCCTAATTGAAACAAGAAAACCCCCAAACACCCAAATTGAAGAAAAGGGTTTTTCTAATTCGAGACAAATTACGCTAAACAATCAAAAAGGGTCTAACTTTTCTACAAATATATTGGGAGACGAAATCCCAAATCTAAATAAACTTTAGATCGAATCTACAATTGATTTGCAGCTACAGTTGAATGCTGCTGCGTCCAGAAAATTCTACAGACAGAACAAAAAAGAAAGAATGAGAAAGGGTTCTGAGGGAATTTGTATGAATGAATGGCTTTTATTAGTACAGAACAGTAAACCTGTTTTTAGGGATTTCTACATCGGACGGGGAGAGGACATAATTTTGTATTTGTTGGAAGAAAATAATAATAATAATAACATATAATTTATATTTTTAATTACTTCCTGTATTTGTTAAGTCTCTCATAAGTGACCCTATATTTTCAGGGTTTGCAGATGTGTCCCTTTTACTTAAAGAGTTTATGCAATTTGGCACGTCAAACACAACTTAAGAACGAACATACTTCATGAAAGAAAGAGATTTCTTTGCTATTTGATCGGCCACATTATTCCATAATCTTGGATGAAATAGTAGTCGGTATATCACTTTGAGCAAGCGTTTGGTGAATTAGTGATGCAATGTGAAAGAACATATCGTTAGGTGTGTGTGACACAATAGTTGTTCATGACTCGAGAGTTATTACTGAGATACTTATGGAAGTGAAGAGAATGTGAAGACACGATTTTGCAACATGGAAGTGAAGAGGAATGTGAAAACGTGTGGACGATGCATGAACTGAGAAACCATGTGGGCTTCTATTCAAAGAGAAGCCATGTAGGCTTGTTTTATAGATAAGCCCAAATTCATGTGAAGACTTGTGTGTTTTCGTTTTCTTTATTTTACATTTTCTCAACGTTCAAAGTTCAAACACGTAGATCTGACCCAAATCTGAGTTTATAGTTATACAATGGTTTGAAGATGGGCCAAGCTGTCTCACATGCAACTGCCTCCATGAGTGCTTTGAATTTAATTCATATAAACATTTCGTTATCGAAAGCTTGTTGTGATTTTGTATGCCCATCGATTAGTGCTTCACAAGTGTTATTTTCCCGGCCATATACAGAGTGTAATTGTGGACTCTAATAATTGCTCTTTGATCCTTTTTAAAATGTCGTTGGCCGCATACTCAATTACTCACATCTTTCCATTAAAAAAAAAATCAAAGTTTATCAGACAAAGGAACACTTTGCTTTCTTCGTTTCACAAATAAATCTTTTAGCTTAAAACAAAGGAATTCATTTTATACTTTCTAGGATCTTTAAAATTTTGCAGAAATAAGTTACAGATAAATTACAGATTACTTTATTTGTATTTGTTTTTAGTGTGTGCGTAAAAGTTTAAACGTGCCAAGTGGTGATAGAATATTAATCCAGATGATTATTACTTTTTCGTTTGTCGGAAAACGCGTGACGTTCATCGTCATATACCCTTTTCACCCAAATTTGTAGTTTGCACAACTTTTTACTCCTTTAGAGTCTATACATGCATATAATGCATAGAGCCTTAAACAACATTCCTAAGTAGCCAGGAATTAATTATTGTTTGGTGATCGTGGTGTTCTCCTCTGCGTTGTGGTAATTTCTCGACCTTGACAAAATGGACTTTCACCACTATTCCATTGTCGTCGTTCTTGGTTGAGTCGTATTCTACTGCCGCAATCCATTGTATTAAGCGTGTTGCTTCCCTTGCCAATGACATATTCTTTAAGTATTATTGTTTCAGTTCAAGTATTAGCTTCCTTTGCTGCCTTTGGCAGTATTATTTTTGTTCCTTCGATAGTTTAACACGCTGAAACGGAAACACTTTCACCCGCTTTCAACATAAACTTGGTTTAAAAATAAAAAAACATTCTTATGTTTGTAGAAAACTTCATTAGAAAAGTGAAATAACAAGAAATAACATTAAGTAATAAAAAAAAGGACAACAACAAGAGATAGGAGTACTGAGTTTGATAAGATCCTATCACAAGCGACTGCATGATGTATTATGACGCAAAAGCGAAGAAGTGAAAGAAAACTTTGAGGCGTCAAAATCAAACTCTACTAGATTATCTTGCATCTGATATCCTCCAATATCAAGCGCAGTTGTCGACACACCTTCATCATCCTTAAACGCTAAACAGACAACGTTCTTGTTTACCTTGACAAGTGAGTTTGGGCCATAGATGTTCCACTTCACTCCTCCTGCCAATACCAAACTGATCACCGGAATCTCTTTTGCAAACAACGACTTTCCTCCAAAACTTTTAAAGCTAAAGCAGTCACTGAAGGGAGCCACGGCTTTCTGCTTCTTGGCATTTCCGGCAAAAGCTTTGACAAGAGCTTTGTAAATGGAAGACTCCAAGTAAGTGTAAGGCATCGTGCTGATCGTTGTGCCTCCCTTTTTACTTTTCTTGTTGAAAGTCAACAAATTTTGATTAAAAGAGAGCTTCTTTCCATTGACCTCAATAGATTTCACATCTATGTAGTAGATTTCACCCACGTTCTTCCTTGTTTCTCGGATAAGAGGAGTGGAAACTAATAACCCCGAGACATCTTTACGATTAGGCGGAAGCAAATAGGGCCCGCCACCGATATAAGCATGCCCGGAGCTACGTGTTCCGGGTTTAGAAGGTAAACAGAGAGCAACTTTTGAGGGAATCTTGAAAGAAGAGACGAGGCGATTGACGAAGGAGTTAAAGCTATTACCGAGTCCGAGGTTGCCCTGAATACCAGACGGAATCTCGGGCCTGCTTGGAGACATGCAAGCGAGAGGCAGCCTCGCTGTGAGGTTAGATGCCACGTGAGCTGTGTAGCTTAGGATGACGTTGTCTTCGCCTAGATAAGCGCCGAAGTTGTTGTCTAAAGAACCGAGGCACGAGTCCTTTCCGCAGGCAGGACTGGAGAAGCGGGAGCAAGTATCACCGGCGCATCCACCATCAATTTGTTTGCATTTGTGGGACCCGCAGACGGTAGAAGTGTAGGTGGTTGAGTTATAGCTGATGCAGTCGAACCATAAGGCTGCGCCTGAGAGGTCTACGATCAAGTTAACCACGGTTGGTGGCTTGCCGATGGTCACGTTGGTGTAGTAGATACCCATATGGGTGTCTCTTAAGAGCGGAAGAACGAAAGTATGAGGCTTTTGCTTTGGCCTTGGCGTCGGTTTTGGGCTGTGTTCAACTAGTGATGCGGTGGTTACGATTAAAATGAAGAACATGTTTAGAAAAGCAAATAGGCGAGCCATTATAGCCGGTGGAATGATAGAGAGATGTTTGTTATGAGTGAGAATATGAAGTGCTTATTGAGGCATTTATATACTAATACCGCGCACTGCCCAACTTTGCGTTTCTCGTACAAGCTCCCATAAAATATTACAAATTTGTTCTTTATATTTTCTTACAACTGACTCCAAAATGCCAACGAATCAATGAATTCAGTCTTTATCACTTGTGCCTATTTTACTTTCTTTATTTTGTCACGTTTTTTTCATTTTTTTTCTTCTGAAGGAATATTAATTAAGCTGAACAGAAGTGATCATAGGTCAAAGTTACTCCTCACATCTGAGGTTTACATATCGAGAGATGCTAACATATAAACCCACTTCTCGATACTAAAAAAATCAGCCAGAATAAGTAAAACAAAGGAAACCAGTCACACACATAAGATCTAAACAGAGGCAAGACCACTCTCTTCATCAAACAAAGACTTAAGCCAAGATGGGGAGCAAACAGTAACATAAGAAGCTGTACGATTGCCCGTTGTACCACTTTTAGCAATCCAGCCTCTCTATTTGAACTAGCCTTTTCTGAAATCAAATTCCATTTGACCGAAAGATTTAGAGCTAAAACCACTCTTAGCTTGATAAGTAAAAGTAAAGGCCAAGCATGGGGACAACTAACAGCTCCAACAATTAATATCCGAAGCTTCCATAGTGTTAAGCCGATGACTACTCACACTACGAATAGCCCATAACACACAATGAAGCTTTGCATCATCATAGGATTTAATACTGCCATAGCACGTTTACTGTGGAGAAGAGTCTTACCAAGCCTACCACGTAAAACCCAATCACACCCCACTAACTGTTTCTTACGCCTGTGTTACACTTTCCAACTGGAGGAGACCAACAAGATGAAGCGAAAGCAGACCTTGAAGATAACACACCGACATTGATCTGATCATTCGCTTCATCTAAAAACCATTGCGAGACATTCTCCTTAATTAAGTTAAACTGTGTCTAGTGGAGAAAACATTTCCGTTCAGACAATAATTAATTTCTAGTTTTCCACAAGGACCATATAATCCAAGGGAAGCGTCTACTAATCTCCACCGGCACATCAGAGTTTTCACAAGTTACCAAGAGAAAATGAAAGATCGAAAAGAGAGAACCCATCTCAAGACCATCCACAGGACACGGAAAATCAGAAAGAGCTACCGGACAAAAGAAAAAGCACATGAGCTACTGATTCTCCTTCCAAACCACAAATCTGACATCGAGAGCCCACTTTGACACCCCTGGCTTTTAGTCTACCAGCCACAGCCAGGGCATTACTTAAAGCACGCCACATGAACAATTTAATTATTGGAGCTACATTAATAGACCAAAAGGTGTTCCTTGAGAATATTAATAGATGGAAAGGCAGAACTCTCTCGAGTGATATCCCATCTATTAATTTGACAAACAAACCAAAAACCAGATATTACAGAGAAATTACCATGCTTAGTGTGCTCCCCAACCCAAAAATCCTAATGAGAGACCACCGGTTTGATTGTAGAATAAGTCTAAGGTAACTTCATGTGGGTAAAACAACTCATCCAGCGTATGCTATTTTCTAAGTACGAGAAGGATTAACTGACCCCAATCTTTGAGTTCAGTCTTCAACTCTTCAACACTTGTGCTTATTATACTTTCTTTTATTTAACCGACACTATTTTTGTCACGTTTTATATCTTCGTTTATTGTTTATTTATACACTCTATACTCTCGATTTAACCATAGAGATTATGCATTTTATAGAAGGTGGTGGGTACGCACGTGCATGGGTCTCCGCTTACGAGATATGTGAATCAATTCTTTTTTAATGTGAAATATACTCAAGGATATTTTTGTTTTACAACGTGAAAGCTTATCCTTTTTTGTTGACGTGAAACGGTGAAAGCCGTCAATCTTCTTAGCAACTTCATCCACACTATGCCTCCTCACCCTTCTCGAAGTCGAGTCTGATAGGTCCCAACTATAGGACAATCAAATGTGATCAAAGCCATGAATATGGTTAACAACACATTACTTTTTTTTCTCTGGGTAGTTTAAACTCCCTTTTTACCTATCGTATTCATTTATTTAAATAGAGAAACTAGAACTGAACAGAAAGCAAATGAGTACACGAGAGTAGAGGAAAACAAAATGTGAGAGAGTTGAGGTTGTTCTCCTACAAGTGAGGAGACCAAGTCTTTCTCTTTGTTATTTTCTGAACTAAAAAAATAAAATAAGATGATATAATAATCAGATTGCTATCTCTGATTTGGTTGCTCTCTCATTAGGACGTTGATTGAGCGTTTGTCCAATTGCAGAAAATCGTTGCCAGATTCTGATGGTCCCGTCTTCAGATCCGAGGCGTAGGACTCACCCGTGGATGAAAACCTGACGCAGTGTATGGGGCCATGATGTTCTTTTTGCATCCTGAGTTCAGACAGTATGATACAGTCAGAAAATAAAAAAACCAAAACCAAAACCAAAAGCGTCACAGGAACTTTTGTTTGATTCTTGAAAAACCATGCTTAAATTTTTTTTATCAAGCTCTCCATCACTCATGGGTTTTAACAATCAGAAACTTCAATCAAACTGAAGCTATCTGGAACTTTAATTAACTTGGACAACAAAAAGGAAGACACGACAAGATAATCCGATGTAAATATGGTCTTGCGAAATACTAATCAAAGCCCACATCTTAGAAACTAACTTTTTAATATGGAGAAAATGTATATTATCACGTGAACAATTTTCGTTGTCTTTTTGTACCTCAACTTTAGTATCCTTCTCACAAAAAAAAACTGTTTTTTTTCGCTTATTTTGTAGTTATTTATTTGAATTCACAAAAATTATGAGTAACATCAATGGACATAATTCAGAAGAATGATTTATGGGTGTTTCACAGCATAAACCACAGATATTACTTACAAATATATACTATACACACAAGTTTAATTAATATATCAATGTAAAACAACGTTCCAATATAAGGACAAACAAACACGATTGAGCGAAATACAATGGAGCCTTAATGTTGATTATGCAGGATAAACAAACAATGTTCTTTATATATGATTCCATCTTTACGGTACTTTTTAGTCCCGCGATTTGATATTTTTGTGTAGTTAAAGATATTTGAATACTCTCTTATTCTCTTATGAGTCTTTTATGATCTCAATTGGGCTAAAAGAACTTCGTCAGATTTTATGAGAGTGACGGTGGAATGTCTAGTTCGGTCACAAAATGTTTCCGAAAGGAACCATTGTTTTAAGAATATTGATTTCTTTGCATTTTGTCCATTGCATCAAAAAAAAAAAAAAAATTTGCTTCACACCACATATATATGAAGTCACGTTTTCACAAATCCGTACTTTTTTCAAGGTCGGTCAAACAGAAATCCGTCTTTATGGTTGTGGTTTAGTTATTGATTTCAAAATAAGGAAATTATTTACTTTTTTACTTTTTTGGTTTATTCAAGTTAGGGAAGTTTTCCTTTTGAGAACAATAGTAAGAGTCATAAATGTGTATGTATGTTCATGAAAACATATCAAAAACCATTACTTGAGTTTATAAATTATAATCCTTCCGCACTGATTCGAAGATGATCCGCATTGATTTGAAGATGATCCCCCCTGAAATACTTCTTGTTATCTACTTAATGGCTACATTTGGGCTGGCTGGTGGTGTGGGGCGTTGGGCTCGTCTTCGTGTTGATAATAATACCGTTAGGTTTTTCGTAGAGCTTTGTGGAATATTGCTTTGGGTTTTTATGAGTTATTGTGTTGCTGAAGCCTGTGCCGACAATGATCATCATGATCATGGTGGAAACACCAGCAATGACCATGTTGTAGTCAGCGATGACGATGGTAACAGCAGCGATGACCATGTTATAGTCACCATCAAGGAACTGGCCGTCGTTAACCCTTCCGTCCTCCTTCGATCAATCCCCGTCGTGGATTTCAACTCTAGGAACTTCGAAGACGTCATAGAATGTGTCGTTTGCCTCTCGGAGCTCGCTGACGGAGACAAAACCAAGCTATTACCGAGCTGTGAACATTGGTTTCACGCCCATTGCATCGACATGTGGCTTCAATTGCACGCCACTTGTCCTATCTGCAGAGAAAGGGTATGTCTGTTCCAAAGTAACAAACCAAGTTCCCAACTCTCAAGCCCGGTCGAACCTCCGGCGGCCACTATTCAAGAAGCTAATTCCGGCAATCCAGCGGATATAACGTCGGTTGTGGTAGACATCCCGACGATCCCTGAAATTGGAGAGATTGGGCCCATTACATCCCTGAGCCCATTATGACTTTTTTTTTTTTTTTTGAAAATCTAGCCCATTATGTAAATCATTGAAGCGATATGATTTTTAAAAAAAATTTTGTATGGCCATTAGGTTGTAAATCCGATTATAATTATGTCAAAAAAAAAATTATACTATTGTTAAGTAAAGACCAATTTCATCAAAATCTTATGAAGTCACCAGGGGTTATTATTGTACTTTGTTGAGGATTAGATCAAACATCAAACAAGTGGGAGATCCAACGGTTTGTTACGGTAAAAGAAAACAGAAACAGAAATTAACGTTGATTAAGTAATGAAACGATCCAACGGTTCTTAAGAAACAAGACTTTACAACAAACAAAAGACCATACCCAAATCCAACGGTTCTAATGAAAAAAACAAGCACCGACAGAAGATGGTCTGAAAACCTACAGGAACACGAAAGAAAGCAAATAAAACACAACGTTGCCGTTTCGACGAATTGACATTCAGATCTAAAGAACAGCGACCCGGATCCGTTTTAATCTTTGACCCGACCGGAGATATCAGACGCGAGCCGAGACGCAATCGCTGAATGATACATAACTTCGTGGAACGTGGAAGCTTCTGCGATTTTCTTCCTCAGCTGCTTTGCTTTCTCCTCCGTGAGACAACCTCGACGACGAATCTTTTGACCCGAATCTTGACCCGACCCGGATACATCGATTTGACCCGGATTCGATTCCGGAGCCACGGAGGAGCTTTCGACGTTGAGGTAATCCGGATCGGAGGATATACCGAAGAGAGGAGCCCACCAAGAAACGGATTTCTTGCGGTTGTTCGGATCCGGGTTTTTCATGGATCCGGATCCGGAAGATGCTCGGATCTTGATTGGAGCGGAGTAGCAGATAATCGAAGCCATTGTTGAAAGAGGGGAAATGCGAATCCGTAAGTGTGAAGATTTGGAGGATTTAAGGAAACAAAGGAAAGAAGTTGGATAAAATTAAATATTTAGGGTTTTCGAAATTTATAAATTAATTAATAAAATTGATCTGCTACGATGAGGTTTACACGTGGAGGTGAGGTGAGAGAGGATCTCGTACGTTGGATAATTTGTACATTACAAGCTTTTAGCCTTTTGTTGAGATGTGCACGGAGAGTTTAGGTGGACGGTGACGCGTTGGATTGTGACCCTTGGGGGAGATGGATAAGTCTAAACGCGTGGAACGCTTTTTTGTTTTTTTAAATCGTCAAATTGCAGTGTCTTGATCTGCACCTTTCTTAAAAGACATTTTTTTTTTCAATTTAAAACGTGAAAGAGCCGTTTGATTTTGTGCAATCAAACGTGGAGTACACATAACAAACAAACAAAAAAAACGTAAAAAATATAACAAATTTGTTTCGTTTTGATACGGACAAATTTTTAGAAAAAAAAATTGTTATCCATCTTAGAAATATGATACCGTTTTTTTTTTTAATATGATACGGCGTATCAAACAAAAAGGATTGTTGTTATTAACGTTTTACTACCTCAACCCTTCATTATCTCAAAATTCCAAAAAGCCTCTAAAAAATCCAACCACCGTGGGAGGGATCTATATGTGAATATTCTACAGAGATTCTACTTTAAATTCTAGTATAAAATATTATTATTGGTTCCGTGAAACAAGTTATACTGTTTCTGTCAAAGATATTAATTGTTTCATTTTGTAGAAAAAAGTTTATGGTGACCGAAGTTGCATGGAAACTAAACCATCTAAATTCAGTTAGGTGACACATTAGCATGACGAATATTTAACACGTGGCAGTGTCACAGCGAATCTCAATATAACATTTATCTCCCAAAGAGAAAATTTTCATACGACGGAAATAACTGGTTTCTGTTCCAGTGACTTGAGATCATATATCATCAATTTATATAATAATGCCTTTAGTTTAAATAATTTAAACCATACTATATAGATCTTTAGGTCAGGGCCTCTGATCAAGTGATCATCATCATCATCATGATGTGGAGAAGAATCGTCTCTTCCCATCTCAAAACCCTAGCGGCATCTGCTGCTTCGCCTCGCCGCTCGATCATCTGCAACCCCGTTCTCTCTCCCAATCGATCAGCCATTTCCACTTGTTCGTCTGTATTAAACTAAGGAATTAGTTATTAGTTATAACAGTATAGATTGCACAGA